>OX639997.1:82933034-83174668 GCA_951828415.1 Anomoia purmunda | reverse complement strand
ATTGCGTTTAAATTTGACACTAGGGTAGCTGGCTGCCTGGTATAATATATGAAGTACTTTTTCTTCCGCGAAGTGGACCAGGGACCGACCTATTCGAAAAAATTCTATTTATGGTTGGATTCCGTTGAAACTTGATACGTGGGTAGCTGCCTGCCTGGGTGGCACATAGAAAGTACTTTTTCTTCCGGGAAGTGGACCAGGGACCGACCTATTCGAAAAAATTCTATTTATGACTGGATTGCGTTGAAACTTTATAGGGTGGGTAGCCGGCTTTCTAAAGTAACATATAACGTACTTTTTCTTCCGGGAAGTGGACCAGGGACCGACCTATTCGAAAAAATTATATTTATGGTTGGATTGCGTTGCAACTTGATAGGTGGGTAGCTGGCTGCCTGGATCTATATATAAAAGTACTTTTTCTTCCGGGAAGTGGACCAGGGACCGATCTATTCAAAAAAATTCTATTTATGGCTGGATTGCGTTGAAACTTAATAGGTGGGACGATGGGTGCCAGGTTAATATATGAAGTACTTTTTCTTTCAGGAAGTGGACCAGAGACCGACCTATTCGAAAAAATTCTATTTATGACTGGATTGCGTTGAACCTTAATAGGTGGGTAGATGCGGTGCCAGGTATAATATAGAAGTACTTTTTCTTCCGGGAAGTGGACCAGGGACCGACCTATTCGAAAAAATTCTATTTATGGCTGGATTGCGTTGAAACTTGATACGTGGGTAGCTGACTGCCTGGTGGCACATAGAAAGTACTTTTTCTTCCGGAAGTGGACCAGGGACCGACCTATTCGAAAAGATTATATTTTATGGCTGGATTGCGTTGAAACTTAATAGGTGGGTAGCTGGCTGCCTGGTACAATATATGAACCACTTTTTCTTCCGGGAACGTGGACCAGGCACCCGACCTATTCGAAAAAAATTCTATTTATGACTGATTGCGTTGAAACCTTGATAGGGGGTAGCCGGCTTTCTAAAGCAAACATATAACGTACTTTTTCTTCCGGGAAGTGGACCAGGGACCGACCTATTGGAAAATATTATATTTATGGCTGGATTGCGTTGAAACTTGATACGTGGGTAGCTGACTGCCTGGTGGCACACAGAAAGTACTTTTTCTTCCGGGAAGTGGACCAGGGGACCGACCTATTCGAAAAGATTATATTTATGGCTGGATTGCGTTGAAACTTAATAGGTGGGTAGCTGGCTGCCTGGTACAATATATTAACCACTTTTTCTTCCGGGAAGTCGGACCCAGGGATCGACCTATTCGAAAAAATTCTATTTATGGTTGGATTCCGTTGAAACTTGATACGTGGGTAGCTGACTGCCTGGTGGCACATAGAAAGTACTTTTTTCTTCCGGGAAGTGGACCAGGGACCGACCTATTCGAAAAGATTATATTTATGGCTGGATTGCGTTGAAACTTAATAGGGGTGGGTAGCTGGCTGCCTGGTACAATATATGAACCACTTTTTCTTCCGGGAAGTGGACCAGGCACCGACCTATTCGAAAAAATTCTAATTATGGTTGGATTGCGTTTAAATTTGACACATGGGTAGCTGGCTGCGTTGAAACTTGATAGCTGAGTAGCTGGGTGCCTGGTTAATATATAAAGTACTATTTCTTTCAGGAAGAGGACCAGGGACCCGACCTATTCGAAAAAATTTTGTTTATGGTTGGATTGCGTTTAAATTTGACACACGGGTAGCTGGCTGCCTGGTACAACGATATAAAGTACTTTTTCTTCCGGGAAGTGGACCAGGAACCGACCTATTCGAAAAAATTATATTTATGGTTGCATTGCGTTGCAACTTGATAGGTGGGTAGCTGGCTGCCTGGATCTATATATAAAGTACCTTTTCTTCCGGGAAGTGGACCAGGGACCGATCTATTCAAAAAAATTCTATTTATGGCTGGATTGCGTTGAAACTTAATAGGTGGGACGATGGGTGCCAGGTATAATATATGAAGTACTTCTTTTCTTTCAGGAAGTGGACCAGGGACCGACCTATTCGAAAAAATTCTATTTATTGTTGGATTCCGTTGAAACTTGATACGTGGGTAGCTGACAGCCTGGTGGCACATCGAAAGTACTTTTGCTTCCGGGAAGTGGACCAGGAACCGACCTATTCTAAAAAAATTATATTTATGGTTGGATTGCGTTTAAATTTGACACATGGGTATCTGGCTGCCTGGTATAATATATGAAGTACTTTTTCTTCCGGGAAGTGGCCCAGGGACCGATCTATTCGAAAAAATTCTAATTATGGCTGGATTGCGTTGAAACTTGATAGGTAAGTAGCTGGGTGCCTGGTATATTATATGAAGTACTTTTTCTTCCGGGAAGTGGACCAGGGACCGACCTATTCGAAAAAATTATATTTATGGTTGGATTGCGTTTAAATTTGACACATGGGTAGCTGGCTGCCTGGTGGCACATAGAAAGTACTTTTGCTTCCGGGAAGTGGACCAGGAACCGACCTATTCGAAAAAATTATATTTATGGTTGGATTGCGTTGCAACTTGATAGGTGGGTAGCTGGCTGCCTGGATCAATATATAAAGTACTTTTTCTTCCGGGAAGTTCGAAAAAATTATATTTATGACTGGATTGCGTTGAAACTTGATAGGTGGGTAGCCGGCTTTCTAAAGCAACATATAACGTACTTTTTCTTCCGGGAAGTGGACCAGGGACCGACCTATTCGAAAAAATTATATTTATGGCTGGATTGCGTTAAAACTTAATAGGTGGGTAGCTGGCTGCCTGGTATAATATATGAAGTACTTTTTCTTCCGGGAAGTGGACCAGGGACCGACCTATTCGAAAAAATTCTATTTATGACTGGATTGCGTTGAAACTTGATAGGTGGGTAGCCGGCTTTCTAAAGCAATAAAAATAACGTACTTTTTCTTCCGGGAAGTGGACCAGGGACCGACCTATTCGAAAAAATTATATTTATGGTTGGATTGCGTTTAAATTTGACACATGGGTAGCTGGCTGCCTGGTATAGTATATGAAGTACTTTTTCTTCCGGGAAGTGGACCAGGGACCGACCTATCCGAAAAAAATTATATTTATGGTTGGATTGCGTTTAAATTTGACACATGGGTAGCTGGCTGCCTGGTACAATATATGAACCACTTTTTCTTCCGGTAGGTGGACCAGGGACCGACCTATTCGAAAAAATTATATTTATGGCTGGATTGCGTTGAAACTTAATAGGTGGGTAGCTGGCTGCCTGGTATAATATATGAAGTACTTTTTCATCCGGGAAGTGGACCAGGCACCGACCTATACGAAAAAATTATATTTATGGTTGGATTGCGTTTAAATTTGACACATGGGTAGCTGACTGCCTGGTATAATATATGAAGTACTTTTTACTTTTTCTTCTCGGAAGTGGACCGACCTATTCGAAAAAATTCTATTTATGGCTGGATTGCGTGAAACTTGATACATGGGTAGCTGGCTGCCTGGTATAATATACGAAGTACTTTTTCTTCCGGGAAGTGGACCAGGGACCGACCTATTCGAAAAAATTATATTTATTATATTTATGGTTGGATAAAGTACCTTTTCTTCCGGGAAGTGGACCAGGGACCACCTATTCGAAAAAAATATATTTATGGCGGGATTGCGTAGGAACTTGATAGGTTAGTAGCTGGCTGCCTGGTACAATATATCAACCACTGTTTCTTCCGGGAAGTGGACCAGGGACCGACATATTCGAAAAAATTATATTTATGGCTGGATTGCGTTGAAACTTGATAGGTGGGTAGCTGACTGCCTGGTGGCACATAGAAAGTACTTTTGCTTCCGGGAAGTGGACCAGGAACCGACCTATTCGAAAAAATTATATTTATGGTTGGATTGCGTTGCAACTTGATAGGTGGGTAGCTGGCTGCTGGATCAATATATAAAGCACTTTTCCTTCCGGGAAGTGGACAGGGACCGATCTATTCGAAAAAATTCTATTTATGGCTGGATTGCGTTGAAACTTGTTAGGTGCGTAGCTGGCTGCCTGGTATAATATATGAAGTACCTTTTCTTCCGGGAAGTGGACCAGGGACCGACCTATTCGAAAAAATTATATTTATGGTTGGATTGCGTTTAAATTTGACACATGGGTAGCTGGCTGCCTGGTGGCACATAGAAAGTACTTTTGCTTCCGGGAAGTGGACCAGGAACCGACCTATTCGAAAAAATTATATTTATGGTTGGATTGCGTTGCAACTTGATAGGTGGGTAGCTGGCTGCCTGGATCAATATATAAAGTACTTTTTCTTCCGGGAAGTTCGAAAAAATTCTATTTATGACTGGATTGCGTTGAAACTTGATAGGTGGGTAGCCGGCTTTCTAAAGCAACATATAACGTACTTTTTCTTCCGGGAAGTGGACCAGGGACCGACCTATTCGAAAAAATTATATTTATGGCTGGATTGCGTTAAAACTTAATAGGTGGGTAGCTGGCTGCCTGGTATAATATATGAAGTACTTTTTCTTCCGGGAAGTGGACCAGGGACCGACCTATTCGAAAAAATTCTATTTATGACTGGATTGCGTTGAAACTTGATAGGTGGGTAGCCGGCTTTCTAAAGCAACATATAACGTACTTTTTCTTCCGGGAAGTGGACCAGGGACCGACCTATTCGAAAAAATTATATTTATGGTTGGATTGCGTTTAAATTTGACACATGGGTAGCTGGCTGCCTGGTATAGTATATGAAGTACTTTTTCTTCCGGGAAGTGGACCAGGGACCGACCTATCCGAAAAAAATTATATTTATGGTTGGATTGCGTTTAAATTTGACACATGGGTAGCTGGCTGCCTGGTACAATATATGAACCACTTTTTCTTCCGGGAGGTGGACCAGGGACCGACCTATTCGAAAAAATTATATTTATGGCTGGATTGCGTTGAAACTTAATAGGTGGGTAGCTGGCTGCCTGGTATAATATATGAAGTACTTTTTCTTCCGGGAAGTGGACCAGGCACCGACCTATACGAAAAAATTATATTTATGGTTGGATTGCGTTTAAATTTGACACATGGGTAGCTGACTGCCTGGTATAATATATGAAGTACTTTTTACTTTTTCTTCTCGGAAGTGGACCGACCTATTCGAAAAAATTCTATTTATGGCTGGATTACGTGAAACTTGATACATGGGTAGCTGGCTGCCTGGTATAATATACCAAGTACTTTTTCTTCCGGGAAGTGGACCAGGGACCGACCTATTCGAAAAAATTATATTTATTATATTTATGGTTGGATAAAGTACCTTTTCTTCCGGGAAGTGGACCAGGGACCACCTATTCGAAAAAAATATATTTATGGCGGGATTGCGTAGGAACTTGATAGGTGAGTAGCTGGGTGCCTGGTTAATATATGAAGTACTTTTTCTTTCAGGAAGAGGACCAGGGACCGACCTATTCGAAAAAATTATGTTTATTTATGGTTGGATTCCGTTGAAACTTGATACGTGGGTAGCTGACTGCCTGGTGGCACATAGAAAGTACTTTTGCTTCCGGGAAGTGGACCAGGAACCGACCTATTCGAAAAAATTATATTTATGGTTGGATTGCGTTGCAACTTGATAGGTGGGTAGCTGGCTGCTGGATCAATATATAAAGCACTTTTCCTTCCGGGAAGTGGACAGGGACCGATCTATTCGAAAAAATTCTATTTATGGCTGGATTGCGTTGAAACTTGTTAGGTGCGTAGCTGGCTGCCTTGTATAATATATGAAGTACCTTTTCTTCCGGGAAGTGGACCAGGGACCGACCTATTCGAAAAAAATATATTTATGGTTGGATTGCGTTTAAATTTGACACATGGGTAGCTGGCTGCCTGGTGGCACATAGAAAGTACTTTTGCTTCCGGGAAGTGGACCAGGGACCGATCTATTCGAAAAAATTCTATTTATGGTTGGATTGCGTTTAAATTTGACACAAGGGTAGCTGGCTGCCTGGTATAATATATGAACCACTTTTTCTTCCGGGAAGTGGACCAGGGACCGACCTATTCGAAAAAATTCTATTTATGGCTGGATTGCGTTGAAACTTGATAGGTGGGTAGATGGGTGCCAGGTATAATATATGAACCACTTTTTCTTCTGGGAAGTGGACCAGGGACCGACCTATTCGAAAAAATTATATTTATGGTTGGATTGCGTTTAAATTTGACACATGGGTAGCTGGCTGCCTGGTACAACATATAAAGTACCATTTCTTCCGGGAAGTGGACCAGGGACCGACATATTCGAAAAAATTATATTTATGGCTGGATTGCGTTGAAACTTTATAGGTGAGTAGCTGGGTGCCGGGTATAATATATGAAGTACTTTTTCTTCCGGGAAGTGGACCAGGGACCGACCTATTCGAAAAAATTATATTTATGGTTGGATTGCGTTTAAATTTGACACATGGGTAGCTGGCTGCCTGGTGGCACATAGAAAGTACTTTTGCTTCCGGGAAGTGGACCAGGAACCGACATATTCGAAAAAATTATATTTATGGCTGGATTGCGTTGAAACTTTATAGGTGAGTAGCTGGGTGCCGGGTATAATATATGAAGTACTTTTTCTTCCGGGAAGTGGACCAGGGACCGACCTATTCGAAAAAATTCTATTTAATGTTGGATTGCGTTTAAATTTGACACATGGGTAGCTGGCTGCCTGGTATAATATATGAAGTACTTTTTCTTCCGGGAAGTGGACCAGGGACCGACCTATTCGAAAAAATTCTATTTATGGTTGGATTCCGTTGAAACTTGATACATGGGTAGCTGACTGCCTGGTGGCACATAGAAAGTACTTTTTCTTCCGGGAAGTGGACCAGGGACCGACCTATTCGAAAAGATTATATTTATGGCTGGATTGCGTTGAAACTTAATAGGTGGGTAGCTGGCTGCCTGGTACAATATATCAACCACTTTTTCTTCCGGGAAGTGGACCAGGGACCGACCTATTCGAAAAAATTATATTTATGGTTGGATTGCGTTTAAATTTGACACATGGGTAGCTGGCTGCCTGGTAAAACATATAAAGTACCTTTTCTTCCGGGAAGTGGACCAGGGACCGACATATTCGAAAAAATTATATTTATGGTTGGATTGCGTTGCAACTTGATAGGTGAGTAGCTGGGTGCCTGGTTAATATATGAAGTACTTTTTCTTTCAGGAAGAGGACCAGGGACCGACCTATTCGAAAAAATTATGTTTACTTATGGTTGGATTCCGTTGAAACTTGATACGTGGCTGCCTGGTGGCACATAGAAAGTACTTTTGCTTCCGGGAAGTGGACCAGGAACCGACCTATTCGAAAAAATTATATTTATGGTTGGATTGCGTTGCAACTTGATAGGTGGGTAGCTGGCTGCTGGATCAATATATAAAGCACTTTTCCTTCCGGGAAGTGGACAGGGACCGATCTATTCGAAAAAATTCTATTTATGGCTGGATTGCGTTGAAACTTGTTAGGTGCGTAGCTGGCTGCCTTGTATAATATATGAAGTACCTTTTCTTCCGGGAAGTGGACCAGGGACCGACCTATTCGAAAAAAATATATTTATGGTTGGATTGCGTTTAAATTTTACACATGGGTAGCTGGCTGCCTGGTGGCACATAGAAAGTACTTTTGCTTCCGGGAAGTGGACCAGGAACCGACCTATTCGAAAAAATTATATTTATGGTTGGATTGCGTTGCAACTTGATAGGTGGGTAGCTGGCTGCCTGGATCAATATATAAAGTACTTTTTCTTCCGGGAAGTGGACAGGGACCGATCTATTCGAAAAAATTCTATTTATGGCTGGATTGCGTTGAAACTTGTTAGGTGGGTAGCTGGCTGCCGGTATAATATATGAAGTACCTTTTCTTCCGGGAAGTGGACCAGGGACCGACCTATTCGAAAACATTATATTTATGACTGGATTGCGTTGAAATTTGATACACGGGTAGCTGGCTTCCTGGGGCAACATAAAACGTACTTTTTCTTCCCTGAAGTGGACCAGGAACCGACCTATTCGAAAAAATTCTATTTATGACTGGATTGCGTTGAAACTTGATAGGTAGCCGGCTTTCTAAACCAACATATAACGTACTTTTTCTTCCGGGAAGTGGACCAGGGACCGACCTATTCGAAAAAATTATATTTATGGCTGGATTGCGTTGAAACTTAATAGGTGGGTAGCTGTCTGCCTGGTACAATATATCAACCACTTTTTCTTCCGGGAAGTGGACCAGGGACCGACCTATTCGAAAAAATTATATTTATGGTTGGATTGCGTTTAAATTTGACACATGGGTAGCTGGCTGCCTGGTATAATATACGAAGTACTTTTTCTTCCGGGAAGTGGACCAGGGACCGACCTATTCGAAAACATTCTATTTATGACTGGATTGCGTTGAAATTTGATACACGGGTAGCTGGCTTCCTGGGGCAACATAAAACGTACTTTTTCTTCCCTGAAGTGGACCAGGAACCGACCTATTCGAAAAAATTCTATTTATGACTGGATTGCGTTGAAACTTGATAGGTGGGTAGCCGGCTTTCTAAACCAACATATAATGTACTTTTTCTTCCGGGAAGTGGACCAGGGACCGACCTATTCGAAAAAATTATATTTATGGCTGGATTGCGTTGAAACTTAATAGGTGGGTAGCTGGCTGCCTGGTACAATATATGAACCGCTTTTTCTTCCGGGAAGTGGACCAGGGACCGACCTATTCGAAAAAATTATATTTATGGCTGGATTGACCGACCTATTCGAAAAAATTTTATTTATGGTTGGATTGCGTTTAAATTTGACAAATGGGTAGCTGGCTGCCTGGTATAGTATATGAAGTACTTTTTCTTCCGGGAAGTGGACCAGGGACCGACCTATTCGAAAAAATTCTATTTATGACAGGATTGCGTTGAAACTTGATAGGTGTGTAGCCGGCTTTCTAAAGCAACATATAACGTACTTTTTCTTCCGGGAAGTGGACCAGGGACCGACCTATTCGAAAAAATTATATTTATGACTGGATTGCGTTGAAACTTGATAGGTGGGTAGCCGGCTTTCTAAAGCAACATATAACGTACTTTTTCTTCCGGGAAGTGGACCAGGGACCGACCTATTCGAAAAAATTATATTTATGGCTGGATTGCGTTAAAACTTAATAGGTGGGTAGCTGGCTGCCTGGTATAATATATGAAGTACTTTATCTTCCGGGAAGTGGACCAGGGACCGACCTATTCGAAAAAATTATATTTATGGCTGGATTGCGTTAAAACTTAATAGGTGGGTAGCTGGCTGCCTGGTATAATATATGAAGTACTTTTTCTTCCGGGAAGTGGACCACGGACCGACCTATTCGAAAAAATTATATTTATGGCGGGATTGCGTTGAAACTTGATAGGTGAGTAGCTGGGTGCCTGGTTAATATATGAAGTACTTTTTCTTCCACGAAGTGGACCAGGGACAGACCTATCCAAAAAAAACTATTTATGGCTGGATTGCGTTGAAACTTGTTAGGTGGGTAGCTGGCTGCCTGGTATAATATATGAAGTACCTTTTATTCCGGGAAGTGGACCAGGGACCGACCTATTCGAAAAAATTATATTTATGGTTGGATTGCGTTTAAATTTGACACATGGGTAGCTGGCTGCCTGGTATAATATATGAAGTACTTTTTCTTCCGGGAAGTGGACCAGGGACCGATCTATTCGATAAAATTATATTTATGGTTGGATTGCGTTTAAATTTGACACATGGGTAGCTGGCTGCCTGGTGGCACATAGAAAGTACTTAGGTAGCTGGCTGCCGGTATAATATATGAAGTACCTTTTCTTCCGGGAAGTGGACCAGGGACCGAACTATTCGAAAAAATTATATTTATGGTTGGATTGCGTTTAAATTTGACACATGGGTAGCTGGCTGCCTGGTATAATATACGAAGTACTTTTTCTTCCGGGAAGTGGACCAGGGACCGACCTATTCGAAAACATTCTATTTATGACTGGATTGCGTTGAAATTTGATACACGGGTAGCTGGCTTCCTGGGGCAACATAAAACGTACTTTTTCTTCCCTGAAGTGGACCAGGAACCGACCTATTCGAAAAAATTCTATTTATGGCTGGATTGCGTTGAAACTTGTTAGGTGGGTAGCTGGCTGCCGGTATAATATATGAAGTACCTTTTCTTCCGGGAAGTGGACCAGGGACCGAACTATTCGAAAAAATTATATTTATGGTTGGATTGCGTTTAAATTTGACACATGGGTAGCTGGCTGCCTGGTATAATATATGAAGTACTTTTTCTTCCGGGAAGTGGACCAGGGACCGATCTATTCGAAAAAATTTTATTTATGGTTGGATTGCGTTTAAATTTGACAAATGGGTAGCTGGCTGCCTGGTATAGTATATGAAGTACTTTTTCTTCCGGGAAGTGGACCAGGGACCGACCTATTCGAAAAAATTCTATTTATGACTGGATTGCGTTGAAACTTGATAGGTGGGTAGCCGGCTTTCTAAAGCAACATATAACGTACTTTTTCTTCCGGGAAGTGGACCAGGGACCGATCTATTGGAAAAAATTCTATTTATGGTTGGATTGCGTTTAAATTTGACACAAGGGTAGCTGGCTGCCTGGTATAATATATGAACCACTTTTTCTTCCGGGAAGTGGACCAGGCACCGACCTATTTGAAAAATTCTATTTATGGCTGGATTAAAGCTTATTAGATGATCGCCATAAATATCACCAAACAAATTTATGAATTCTTGTAATAACTCTTGTATGACATTTCCATCAGTTCGGTAGGAACCTTCGCTGGAGAGCATTCGTATACTGGCATGCAATAAAATAAAATGATAATATAAATCTTCAGCAATACTGCCTTTTAAAATGAAAATTCCTGAATACAACAAAAATTGTCTATATTCCGTGGATTTCCAATTCCCGATATCGTCTATATTTCTACATACTCGTCCGAACTCTGATGGCACCCACGAGGAAAGCAACTTAATTCTTTCATTCATAATATTAATATTTCCTCTTTTAATTATTAAATGCAGAAGTTTTTTAACAACACCTAAATCAACGAGGTGCATCGGATCTAAGGGAAATGAGAAACCATGCCAAAATTTGCCGTTTCCAGTACATTTTCGTGATCAGAAATACTTATATTATGGTGTCGGCTATCTACTCTATTTTTAAATTTCATGTCTGTCCGTAAATCACTTAATTGTCTGTAAAAGCATACCCTTCTATTCAGATAATTGCCTATTTGACAGCATTTAGGGCATCCATTTTTCCCATTATGACCTTGAACGCTGGTTATAAAAGCACGAGCGGGAGAATCACATATAAATATTCGAACGTTAAACTTTTTTAAAATGGGATTGAACAAACTGACTTTCACACCATTTACTCTCAAATAAACTACTTCATCGCAAAATTCTTTCATAAAATCATTTACGTTAATCGGCTTTTGTTTCCCTGAGAAGCAGGCAATAGTGAATATTTTCTTTTTTGGAAACCCAACAATTGAACCGAGAATCGGCCACAAAACTTTATTGGAACTCTTAAACAACTTTAATCCATCTATTCCGACATCTATTAAAATTTCACTTTCATCTTTTAAAAATTGGAACGAGTCGGACTTAAAATGATTTTGGATGCCAATATACGTAAGCTCTCCTCCTGGAATTGTCTTAATATGTGCTTTACTTTTACTTGTTTGGAAAGAGTTTTCGCAGATAAGGGTAAATCATTTACACCAATCTTCCTCAAAACACAAAGCAAATCACTCAGAGCCGCCTGCGAAATATTATTTTTTATAGCCCACAATTTTATTTCCTTGCACTTTTCTGCACTGGGCATTTCTTCTACTTCATTTTCCGACCGGCACTCAGAGTCAGAAAATGCATAGAGCTTTCTGCAATTGATTCTTGCAAAGATGTAACCGCATTTGGCTCACTCCGATCTGCTTCCGCAAATTGGGACAGCCTTTCATAATTTAAAGCACTTCGCACACATTCTCTATTCTCGGCACTAGTTTTATTATAAAATGTTTGCCGCTTCATTATTTTTATAGTTAACACAGTACTTACCTGCAAGTATATTCTCAAATTAGTTTCCACTGCCGAAAGCTTTGTATAATTTATTATTAATAATGCTCGACCACTTCTGAGCATCAGAATCACAACAATATAAAAACAATTATTGCAAGTCATAATTGCTGTGCTGCCACTCCAACTAACCAAAAGCTCTTGTACGTGTGATTTTTTTATTTTTACTCAATGAAACCATTAGGCAACCCCTGTCTTTTCGTTTCGTTCATTTTGCTTTTCTCACCATTCCATCATCCCTATGCATGCAATATGTGTAAGAGAGCGAAATATAAAAAATGTAATAAGAAAGATGTGTCATGTCCTTTCATATCGCCAATTTTGAAAGGCAACTTGTCACATGTACTGTGTTTGTAGTGGTGACAATCGAAAAATCTTACAAGTGTGTGTACTTTTGGTCACTACATTTTTGCAGGGAAGTTTCAACGCAATCCAGCCATAAATAGAATTTTTTCGAATAGATCGGTCCCTGGTCCACTTCCCGGAAGAAAAAGTACTTCATATATTATACCAGGCAGCCAGCTACCCACCTATTAAGTTTTAACGCAATCCAGCCATAAATATAATTTTTTCGAATAGGTCGGTCCCTGGTCCACTTCCCGGAAGAAAAAGTACTTCATATATTATACCAGGCAGCCAGCTACCCACCTATTAAGTTTTAACGCAATCCAGCCATAAATATAATTTTTTCGAATAGGTCGGTCCCTGGTCCACTTCCCGGAAGAAAAAGTACTTCGTATATTATACCAGGCAGCCAGCTAGCCATGTGTCAAGTTTCAACGCAATCCAACCATAAATATAATTTTTTCGAATAGGTCGGTCCCTGGTCCACTTCCCGGAAGAAAAAGTACTTCATATATTATACCAGGCAGCCAGCTACCCACCTATTAAGTTTTAACGCAATCCAGCCATAAATATAATTTTTTCGAATAGGTCGGTCCCTGGTCCACTTCCCGGAAGAAAAAGTACGTTATATGTTGCTTTAGAAAGCCGGCTACCCACCTATCAAGTTTCAACGCAATCCAGTCATAAATAGAATTTTTTCGAATAGGTCGGTCCCTGGTCCACTTCCCGGAAGAAAAAGTACGTTATATGTTGCTTTAGAAAGCCGGCTACCCACCTATCAAGTTTCAACGCAATCCAGTCATAAATAGAATTTTTTCGAATAGGTCGGTCCCTGGTCCACTTCCCGGAAGAAAAAGTACGTTATATGTTGCTTTAGAAAGCCGGCTACCCACGTATCAAGTTTCAACGCAATCCAGTCATAAATAGAATTTTTTCGAATAGGTCGGTCCCTGGTCCACTTCCCGGAAGAAAAAGTACTTCATATATTATACCTGGCACCCAGCTACCCACCTATTAAGTTTCAACGCAATCCAGTCATAAATAGAATTTTTTCGAATAGGTCGGTCCCTGGTCCACTTCCCGGAAGGAAAAGTACTTCATACACTATACCAGGCAGCCAGCTACCCATTTGTCAAATTTAAACGCAATCCAACCATAAATAAATTTTTTTCGAATAGGTCGGTCCCTGGTCCACTTCCCGGAAGAAAAAGTACTTCATATATTATACCTGGCACCCAGCTACCCACCTATTAAGTTGCAACGCAATCCAGCCATAAATAGAATTTTTTCGAATAGATCGGTCCCTGGTCCACTTCCCGGAAGAAAAAGTCCTTCATATATTATACCAGGCAGCCAGCTACCCACCTATTAAGTTTTAACGCAATCCAGCCATAAATATAATTTTTTCGAATAGGTCGGTCCCTGGTCCACTTCCCGGAAGAAAAAGTGGTTCATATATTGTACCAGGCAGCCAGCTACCCACCTATTAAGTTTCAACGCAATCCAGCCATAAATATAATTTTTTCGAATAGGTCGGTCCCTGGTCCACTTCCCGGAAGAAAAAGTACGTTATATGTTGGTTTAGAAATCCGGCTACCCACCTATCAAGTTTCAACGCAATCCAGTCATAAATAGAATTTTTTCGAATAGGTCGGTTCCTGGTTCACTTCAGGGAAGAAAAAGTACGTTTTATGTTGCCCCAGGAAGCCAGCTACCCATGTATCAAATTTCAACGCAATCCAGTCATAAATAGAATTTTTTCGAATAGGTCGGTCCCTGGTCCACTTCCCTGAAGAAAAAGTACTTCGTATATTATACCAGGCAGCCAGCTACCCATGTGTCAAATTTAAACGCAATCCAACCATAAATAAAGTTTTTTGAATAGGTCGGTCCCTGGTCCACTTCCCGGAAGAAAAAGTACGTTATATGTTGCTTTAGAAATCCGGCTACCCACCTATCAAGTTTCAACGCAATCCAGTCATAAATAGAATTTTTTCGAATAGGTCGGTCCCTGGTCTACTTCCCGGAAGAAAAAGTACGTTATATGTTGCTTTAGAAAGCCGGCTACCCACCTATCAAGTTTCAACGCAATCCAGTCATAAATAGAATTTTTTCGAATAGGTCGGTCCCTGGTCCACTTCCCGGAAGAAAAAGTACGTTATATGTTGCTTTAGAAAGCCGGCTACCCACCTATCAAGTTTCAACGCAATCCAGTCATAAATAGAATTTTTTCGAATAGGTCGGTCCCTGGTCCACTTCCCGGAAGAAAAAGTACTTCATATATTATACCTGGCACCCAGCTACCCACCTATTAACCCTGCAAGAAGCATACTGGTAAAATTACTAGTAAAACGACCTGGAGCCATGACAGAAACTTTCCGTATTTTTGCCATCACATTCTTAAAGGCATCGGTAGATTTTTTGACCGTTTCGTTTCAAATGTTTCTATATGTGTGATTGTTCGTCCCGCTCTTTCTTAAAGCTTGTGCGCTTCACGAGAGATATTGCTGCACTGCTTACACACGTCACGACTACTCCATGTTTTACTAGTCAAATTACCCGTATTTTACTAGTAAAATGACCCGCATTTTACTGGTCAAATATCCAGTAATTTAATAGCCAAATGACCATCATTTTACCAGTTAAATAACCTGGAATTTAATAGCGAAATTACCAGCATTTTAAATGCCCCTTTGACCTGTTTAATAAAATCTTGTACTAGCATAATTCAATTCAATACAGTTTTTATTAACTAACTCGTTGGTTTTTTATATTATAAACTTATGTATATTTTGTAGTTATATGTATATACATATGCATATAATATATTATATTTATTTGATATTATACTTTTGTATTAGTTATATTTATCGTTTTTTTTTAATATTTGTATGCATACATTAGTTATATTTATGTAGACTTTGTTAATTGATTAAGTTAATAGTAGTTAAATCTATGTATATACACATGTTATTTTTTTTGTAAATATTTTTTTTGCTTATTTCTATTGTGGCTTAGCTCTACACTCCTTCTTACTCCTTTCTCGAAGTCGAAGCGTCCTTGTAATTTAAAAACATCTGCAGTAATAACCATATAAATTAAATTACAATTATTTATAAAAAAAGAACGGAAGATGTAACAAAAAGGCTCTGTCGAAATTGAAGTTGGTCGATACGGTTCTTTTTGGTAATTATTAATGTTCTTTTTTTTATAAATAATTGTAATTTAATTTATATGGTTATTATAAGAAAAAGTACTTCATATATTATACCTGGCACCCAGCTACCCACCTATTAACCCTGAAGAAGCATACTGGTAAAATGACTGGTAAAACGACCTGGAGCCATGCCAGAAACTTTCCGTATTTTTGCCATCACATTCTTAAAGGCATCGGTAGATTTTTTGACCGTTTCGTTCCAAATGTTTCTATATGTGTGATTGTTCGTCCCGCTCTTTCTTAAAGCTTGTGCGCTTCACGAGAGATATTGCTGCACTGCTTACACACGTCACGACTACTCCATGTTTTACTAGTCAAATTACCCGTATTTTACTAGTAAAATGACCCGCATTTTACTGGTCAAATATCCAGTAATTTAATAGCCAAATGACCATCATTTTACCAGTTAAATAACCTGGAATTTAATAGCGAAATTACCAGCATTTTAAATGCCCCTTTGACCTGTTTAATAAAATCTTGTACTAGCATAATTCAATTCAATACAGTTTTTATTAACTAACTCGTTGGTTTTTTATATTATAAACTTATGTATATTTTGTAGTTATATGTATATACATATGCATATAATATATTATATTTATTTGATATTATACTTTTGTATTAGTTATATTTATCGTTTTTTTTAATATTTGTATGCATACATTAGTTATATTTATGTAGACTTTGTTAATTGATTAAGTTAATAGTAGTTAAATCTATGTTATTTTTTTTGTAAATATTTTTTTTGCTTATTTCTATTGTGGCTTAGCTCTACACTCCTTCTTACTCCTTTCTCGAAGTCGAAGCGTCCTTGTAATTTAAAAACATCTGCAGTAATAACCATATAAATTAAATTACAATTATTTATAAAAAAAGAACGGAAGATGTAACAAAAAGGCTCTGTCGAAATTGAAGTTGGTCGATACGGTTCTTTTTGGTAATTATTAATGTTCTTTTTTTTATAAATAATTGTAATTTAATTTATATGGTTATTACTGCAGATGTTTTTAAATTACAAGGACGCTTCGACTTCGAGAAAGGAGTAAGAAGGAGTGTAGAGCTAAGCCACAATAGAAATAAGCAAAAAAAATATTTACAAAAAAAATAACATGTGTATATACATAGATTTAACTACTATTAACTTAATCAATTAACAAAGTCTACATAAATATAACTAATGTATGCATACAAATATTAAAAAAAAACGATAAATATAACTAATACAAAAGTATAATATCAAATAAATATAATATATTATATGCATATGTATATACATATAACTACAAAATATACATAAGTTTATAATATAAAAAACCAACGAGTTAGTTAATAAAAACTGTATTGAATTGAATTATGCTAGTACAAGATTTTATTAAACAGGTCAAAGGGGCATTTAAAATGCTGGTAATTTCGCTATTAAATTCCAGGTTATTTAACTGGTAAAATGATGGTCATTTGGCTATTAAATTCCTGGATATTTGACCAGTAAAATGCGGGTCATTTTACTAGTAAAATACGGGTAATTTGACTAGTAAAACATGGAGTAGTTGTGACGTGTGTAAGCAGTGCAGCAATATCTCTCGTGAAGCGCACAAGCTTTAAGAAAGAGCGGGACGAACAATCACACGTATAGAAACATTTGGAACGAAACGGTCAAAAAATCTACCGATGCCTTTAAGAATGTGATGGCAAAAATACGGAAAGTTTCTGTCATGGCTCCAGGTCGTTTTACTAGTCATTTTACCAGTATGCTTCTTGCAGGGTTAATAGGTGGGTAGCTGGGTGCCAGGTATAATATATGAAGTACTTTTTCTTCCGGGAAGTGGACCAGGGACCGACCTATTCGAAAAAATTCTATTTATGACTGGATTGCGTTGAAACTTGATAGGTGGGTAGCCGGCTTTCTAAAGCAACATATAACGTACTTTTTCTTCCGGGAAGTGGACCAGGGACCGACCTATTCGAAAAAATTCTATTTATGACTGGATTGCGTTGAAACTTGATAGGTGGGTAGCCGGCTTTCTAAAGCAACATATAACGTACTTTTTCTTCCGGGAAGTAGACCAGGGACCGACCTATTCGAAAAAATTCTATTTATGACTGGATTGCGTTGAAACTTGATAGGTGGGTAGCCGGATTTCTAAAGCAACATATAACGTACTTTTTCTTCCGGGAAGTGGACCAGGGACCGACCTATTCAAAAAACTTTATTTATGGTTGGATTGCGTTTAAATTTGACACATGGGTAGCTGGCTGCCTGGTATAATATACGAAGTACTTTTTCTTCAGGGAAGTGGACCAGGGACCGACCTATTCGAAAAAATTCTATTTATGACTGGATTGCGTTGAAATTTGATACATGGGTAGCTGGCTTCCTGGGGCAACATAAAACGTACTTTTTCTTCCCTGAAGTGAACCAGGAACCGACCTATTCGAAAAAATTCTATTTATGACTGGATTGCGTTGAAACTTGATAGGTGGGTAGCCGGCTTTCTAAACCAACATATAACGTACTTTTTCTTCCGGGAAGTGGACCAGGGACCGACCTATTCGAAAAAATTATATTTATGGCTGGATTGCGTTGAAACTTAATAGGTGGGTAGCTGGCTGCCTGGTACAATATATGAACCACTTTTTCTTCCGGGAAGTGGACCAGGGGCCGACCTATTCGAAAAAATTATATTTATGGCTGGATTGCGTTAAAACTTAATAGGTGGGTAGCTGGCTGCCTGGTATAATATATGAAGTACTTTTTCTTCCGGGAAGTGGACCAGGGACCGATCTATTCGAAAAAATTCTATTTATGGCTGGATTGCGTTGAAACTTAATAGGTGGGTAGCTGGGTGCCAGGTATAATATATGAAGTACTTTTTCTTCCGGGAAGTGGACCAGGGACCGACCTATTCGAAAAAAATGTATTTATGGTTGGATTGCGTTTAAATTTGACAAATGGGTAGCTGGCTGCCTGGTATAGTATATGAAGTACTTTTTCTTCCGGGAAGTGGACCAGGGACCGACCTATTCGAAAAAATTCTATTTATGACTGGATTGCGTTGAAACTTAATAGGTGGGTAGCTGGGTGCCAGGTATAATATATGAAGTACTTTTTCTTCCGGGAAGTGGACCAGGGACCGACCTATTCGAAAAAATTCTATTTATGACTGGATTGCGTTGAAACTTGATACGTGGGTAGCCGGCTTTCTAAAGCAACATATAACGTACTTTTTCTTCCGGGAAGTGGACCAGGGACCGACCTATTCGAAAAAATTCTATTTATGCCTGGATTGCGTTGAAACTTGATAGGTGGGTAGCCGGCTTTCTAAAGCAACATATAACGTACTTTTTCTTCCGGGAAGTGGACCAGGGACCGATCTATTCGAAAAAATTCTATTTATGGCTGGATTGCGTTGAAACTTCCCTGCAAAAATGTAGTGACCACACAAACCCTGCAAAAATGTAGTACACACACTTGTAAGATTTTTCGATTGTCACCACTACAAACACAGTACATGTGACAAGTTGCCTTTCAAAATTGGCGATATGAAAGGACATGACACATCTTTCTTATTACATTTTTTATATTTCGCTCTCTTACACATATTGCATGCATAGGGATGATGGAATGGTGAGAAAAGCAAAATGAACGAAACGAAAAGACAGGGGTTGCCTAATGGTTTCATTGAGTAAAAATACAAAAATCACACGTACAAGAGCTTTTGTTTAGTTGGAGTGGCAGCACAGCAATTATGACTTGCAATAATTGTTTTTATATTGTTGTGATTCTGATGCTCAGAAGTGGTCGAGCATTATTAATAATAAATTATACAAAGCTTTCGGCAGTGGAAACTAATTTGAGAATATACTTGCAGGTAAGTACTGTGTTAACTATAAAAATAATGAAGCGGCAAACATTTTATAATAAAACTAGTGCCGAGAATAGTGAATGTGTGCGAAGTGCTTTAAATTATGAAAGGCTGTCCCAATTTGCCGAAGCAGATCGGAGTGAGCCAAATGCGGTTACATCTTTGCAAGAATCAATTGCAGAAAGCTCTATTGCATTTTCTGACTCTGAGTGCCGGTCGGAAAATGAAGTAGAAGAAATGCCCAGTGCAGAAAAGTGCAAGGAAATAAAATTGTGGGCTATAAAAAATAATATTTCGCAGGCGGCTCTGAGTGATTTGCTTTGTGTTTTGAGGAAGATTGGTGTAAATGATTTACCCTTATCTGCGAAAACTCTTCTCCAAACAAGTAAAAGTAAAGCACATATTAAGACAATTCCAGGAGGAGAGCTTACGTATATTGGCATCCAAAATCATTTTAAGTCCGACTCGTTCCAATTTTTAAAAGATGAAAGTGAAATTTTAATAGATGTCGGAATAGATGGATTAAAGTTGTTTAAGAGTTCCAATAAAGTTTTGTGGCCGATTCTCGGTTCAATTGTTGGGTTTCCAAAAAAGAAAATATTCACTATTGCCTGCTTCTCAGGGAAACAAAAGCCGATTAACGTAAATGATTTTATGAAAGAATTTTGCGATGAAGTAGTTTATTTGAGAGAAAATGGTGTGAAAGTCGGTTTGTTCAATCCCATTTTAAAAAAGTTTAACGTTCGAATATTTATATGTGATTCTCCCGCTCGTGCTTTTATAACCAGCGTTCAAGGTCATAATGGGAAAAATGGATGCCCTAAATGCTGTCAATTAGGCAATTATCTGAATAGAAGGGTATGCTTTTACAGACAATTAAGTGATTTACGGACAGACATGAAATTTAAAAATAGAGTAGATAGCCGACACCATAATATAAGTATTTCTGATCACGAAAATGTACTGGAAACGGCAAATTTTGGCATGGTTTCTCATTCCCCTTAGATCCGATGCACCTCGTTGATTTAGGTGTTGTTAAAAAACTTCTGCATTTAATAATTAAAAGAGGAAATATTAATATTATGAATGAAAGAATTAAGTTGCTTTCCTCGTGGGTGCCATCAGAGTTCGGACGAGTATGTAGAAATATAGACGATATCGGGAATTGGAAATCCACGGAATATAGACAATTTTTGTTGTATTCAGGAATTTTCATTTTAAAAGGCAGTATTGCTGAAGATTTATATTATCATTTTATTTTATTGCATGCCAGTATACGAATGCTCTCCAGCGAAGGTTCCTACCGAACTGATGGAAATGTCATACAAGAGTTATTACAAGAATTCATAAATTTGTTTGGTGATATTTATGGCGATCATCTAATAAGCTTTAATGTTCATGGTCTACTTCATTTATTAGAATGTGCGAAAGAATTCGGACCACTAGATTCTTTCTCTGCCTACAAATATGAAAATTATTTGCAGTATATAAAAAAAGTTATAAAAAGTCCCACAAATATTCTACAGCAACTGTGTTTAAGACTTGAAGAAAGAAAATCTTTTGAAAATCAAGAAAAGTTTAATTTTGACACATTTTTAATTAACCCTAAGAAAGAAAAAGACTCGTTTTGTTTTAGTGAAATTACAGGACCTTTCAAAATTATAGAATCGCGTTTAGAATCAGAAGAAGAGTGATTGGATATAGTTTTAAAGAGAAAAGCAACTATTTCGATGAAGCCCTTGAATCTTTTTCTGCACTTGGCATTTTACTTGCAAGTCGACTTAGTAATGAAAAAATAAAAATTTCCAAAAGTTTGATTCAATATAAATATTTTTGTATTCCATTTGAAAGCAAATTTATATTAATACCCATTCTGCTTCATCTTTTCCACGAATTTTCAAACTAGTTGCATTATAATAAAAAATTAAATATAAATATACGCTATACTTATTTATTAGTAAATAACCATATTTTATCTTTTTCATGTTCAATGATATGTTTTGCCTAAGAAAATGGACAACGTAGAGTTAAACAACATTTTTGAATGTTCTCCACCAACCAGCTCTACATCCACAGGAGCAAAGAAGAAGAAGTTTCAAACTGCATTAAATTTTAACTCCCCGTCTTCACATCAAGGTAAATTTTGATTAAAGTAATTATATCTCCGCTGCATTCAAATTCTAATAAAAACTACTTTTATTTTTAGACTCACAACTGGACCAAAGTTTGCCGTACACAACAGTGTCCACGTTGGTTCCTGGTTCAAATAATGGTAATATCAAAAACCATGCTTTGATAACAATTTATATAATAATAATATTTATAAAAACGTAATTCATTTAATAACAAATCATGTAAATGCAAGTTTCAAAGTTTATATTACAATTTAATAGGCTGCAAAACTGCATACCCCAAATGTTTTTAAAAATTCATTAATAAGTTTGCAGTTCTTATGAAATATTTTTGATATTGGACTAAACTTTTAAAATTGCATTTATATAGGTTAAGTTAAAATTTAAATAATCGGAAAAACTTAAAACAATATTATGTAAAACTAATGTATGTCTGCACATATTATTGAAAATTCAGATTTTGTTTAATGTTACAGAAGTAATGGACATGTTGGGGCTCATCCTGCAGAAGCAATGCAGTTTAGAAGCGCGCTTGGAAAAGATTGAAGAGAATGTAATATTTACTGTACTTAAACGTAAATATATATATTTATAATATATTTGTTTCAGATGATCCAAAAAACGGACGTTTTGGCGCACCACAAGGCTTTGAGAGAGTCAAAGGTGCTAGTTCGTAAAGTTCACCAGGTGGTGTGCAAAATAAGTGGAGAGACGGGAGAAGACCTCCATACAGAACTTAAGGATACTCTGCCTCTGCAGTCCATAGATGCAATTTTTGACATAGAGGAGAAATTGCAGGAAAAAAACTACGAGGACGCAGTTGTAAGTATTGTTTTAAAAACGTTTCACAAATTATTTGTAAAACAAAGTCTCTTTGCAGATATCATTCTTGTACTTCCTCAAAGGAGTTTCGGGGGACATTGATGCTGTTTTGAAAAGAGTCTTCAGCGACGACGTCCTCCAACTTTTTAATTGGGACAGAAGATGTAACAAAAAGGCTCTGTCGAAATTGAAGTTGGTCGATACGGTTCTTTTTGGTAATTATTAATGTTCTTTTTTTATAAATAATTGTAATTTAATTTATATGGCTATTACAGCAGATGTTTTTAAATTACAAGGACGCTTCGACTTCGAGAAAGGAGTAAGAAGGAGTGTAGAGCTAAGCCACAATAGAAATAAGCAAAAAAAATATTTACAAAAAAAATAACATGTGTATATACATAGATTTAACTACTATTAACTTAATCAAAGTCTACATAAATATAACTAATGTATGCAAACAAATATTAAAAAAAAACGATAAATATAACTAATACAAAAGTATAATATCAAATAAATATAATATATTATATGCATATGTATATACATATAACTACAAAATATACATAAGTTTATAATATAAAAAACCAACGAGTTAGTTAATAAAAACTGTATTGAATTGAATTATGCTAGTACAAGATTTTATTAAACAGGTCAAAGGGGCATTTAAAATGCTGGTAATTTCGCTATTAAATTCCAGGTTATTTAACTGGTAAAATGATGGTCATTTGGCTATTAAATTCCTGGATATTTGACCAGTAAAATGCGGGTCATTTTACTAGTAAAATACGGGTAATTTGACTAGTAAAACATGGAGTAGTTGTGACGTGTGTAAGCAGTGCAGCAATATGAAAAGAGTCTTCAGCGACGACGTCCTCCAACTTTTTAATTGGGACGGAAGATGTAACAAAAAGGCTCTGTCGAAATTGAAGTTGGTCGATACGGTTTTTTTGGTAATTATTAATGTTCTTTTTTTATAAATAATTGTAATTTAATTTATATGGTTATTACTGCAGATGTTTTTAAATTACATGGACGCTTCGACTTCGAGAAAGGAGTAAGAAGGAGTGTAGAGCTAAGCCACAATAGAAATAAGCAAAAAAAATATTTACAAAAAAAATAACATGTGTATATACATAGATTTAACTACTATTAACTTAATCAATTAACAAAGTCTACATAAATATAACTAATGTATGCATACAAATATTAAAAAAAAACGATAAATATAACTAATACAAAAGTATAATATCAAATAAATATAATATATTATATGCATATGTATATACATATAACTACAAAATATACATAAGTTTATAATATAAAAAACCAACGAGTTAGTTAATAAAAACTGTATTGAATTGAATTATGCTAGTACAAGATTTTATTAAACAGGTCAAAGGGGCATTTAAAATGCTGGTAATTTCGCTATTAAATTCCAGGTTATTTAACTGGTAAAATGATGGTCATTTGGCTATTAAATTCCTGGATATTTGACCAATAAAATGCGGGTCATTTTACTAGTAAAATACGGGTAATTTGACTAGTAAAACATGGAGTAGTTGTGACGTGTGTAAGCAGTGCAGCAATATCTCTCGTGAAGCGCACAAGCTTTAAGAAAGAGCGGGACGAACAATCACACATATAGAAACATTTGGAACGAAACGGTCAAAAAATCTACCGATGCCTTTAAGAATGTGATGGCAAAAATACGGAAAGTTTCTGTCATGGCTCCAGGTCGTTTTACTAGTCATTTTACCAGTATGCTTCTTGCAGGGTTAATAGGTGGGTAGCTGGGTGCCAGGTATAATATATGAAGTACTTTTTCTTCCGGGAAGTGGACCAGGGACCGACCTATTCGAAAAAATTCTATTTATGACTGGATTGCGTTGAAACTTGATAGGTGGGTAGCCGGCTTTCTAAAGCAACATATAACGTACTTTTTCTTCCGGGAAGTGGACCAGGGACCGACCTATTCGAAAAAATTCTATTTATGACTGGATTGCGTTGAAACTTGATAGGTGGGTAGCCGGCTTTCTAAAGCAACATATAACGTGCTTTTTCTTCCGGGAAGTAGACCAGGGACCGACCTATTCGAAAAAATTATATTTATGACTGGATTGCGTTGAAACTTGATAGGTGGGTAGCCGGATTTCTAAAGCAACATATAACGTACTTTTTCTTCCGGGAAGTGGACCAGGGACCGACCTATTCAAAAAACTTTATTTATGGTTGGATTGCGTTTAAATTTGACACATGGATAGCTGGCTGCCTGGTATAATATACGAAGTACTTTTTCTTCAGGGAAGTGGACCAGGGACCGACCTATTCGAAAAAATTCTATTTATGACTGGATTGCGTTGAAATTTGATACATGGGTAGCTGGCTTCCTGGGGCAACATAAAACGTACTTTTTCTTCCCTGAAGTGAACAAGGAACCGACCTATTCGAAAAAATTCTATTTATGACTGGATTGCGTTGAAACTTGATAGGTGGGTAGCCGGCTTTCTAAACCAACATATAACGTACTTTTTCTTCCGGGAAGTGGACCAGGGACCGACCTATTCGAAAAAATTATATTTATGGCTGGATTGCGTTGAAACTTAATAGGTGGGTAGCTGGCTGTCTGGTACAATATATGAACCACTTTTTCTTCCGGGAAGTGGACCAGGGACCGACCTATTCGAAAAAATTATATTTATGGCTGGATTGCGTTAAAACTTAATAGGTGGGTAGCTGGCTGCCTGGTATAATATATGAAGTACTTTTTCTTCCGGGAAGTGGACCAGGGACCGATCTATTCGAAAAAATTCTATTTATGGCTGGATTGCGTTGAAACTTAATAGGTGGGTAGCTGGGTGCCAGGTATAATATATGAAGTACTTTTTCTTCCGGGAAGTGGACCAGGGACCGACCTATTCGAAAAAAATTTATTTATGGTTGGATTGCGTTTAAATTTGACAAATGGGTAGATGGCTGCCTGGTATAGTATATGATGTACTTTTTCTTCCGGGAAGTGGACCAGGGACCGACCTATTCGAAAAAATTCTATTTATGACTGGATTGCGTTGAAACTTAATAGGTGGGTAGCTGGGTGCCAGGTATAATATATGAAGTACTTTTTCTTCCGGGAAGTGGACCAGGGACCGACCTATTCGAAAAAATTCTATTTATGACTGGATTGCGTTGAAACTTGATACGTGGGTAGCCGGCTTTCTAAAGCAACATATAACGTACTTTTTCTTCCGGGAAGTGGACCAGGGACCGACCTATTCGAAAAAATTCTATTTATGACTGGATTGCGTTGAAACTTGATAGGTGGGTAGCCGGCTTTCTAAAGCAACATATAACGTACTTTTTCTTCCGGGAAGTGGACCAGGGACCGACCTATTCGAAAAAATTCTATTTATGACTGGATTGCGTTGAAACTTGATAGGTGGGTAGCCGGCTTTCTAAAGCAACATATTACGTACTTTTTCTTCCGGGAAGTGGACCAGGGACCGACCTATTCGAAAAAATTATATTTATGGCTGGATTGCGTTAAAACTTAATAGGTGGGTAGCTGGCTGCCTGGTATAATATATGAAGTACTTTTTCTTCCGGGAAGTGGACCAGGGACCGACCTATTCGAAAAAATTATATTTATGGTTGGATTGCGTTGAAACTTGATACGTGGGTGCTGGCTCCCTGGTATAATATATGAAGTACTTTTTCTTCCGGGAAGTGGACCAGGGACCGACCTATTCGAACAAATTCTATTCCTGGTTGGATTGCGTTGAAACTTGATACGTGGGTAGCTGACTGCCTGGTGGAACATAAAACGTACTTTTGCTTCCGGGAAGTGGACCAGGGACCGACTTATTCGAAAATATTATATTTATTGCTGGATTGCGTTAAAACTTAATAGGTGGGTAGCTGGCTGCCTGGTATAATATATGAAGTACTTTTTCTTCCGGGAAGTGGACCAGGGACCGACCTATTCGAAAAAACTATATTTATGGTTGGATTGCGTTGAAACTTGATACGTGGGGGCTGGCTCCCTGGTTCAACATATAAAGTCCCTTTACGTTCCGGGAAGTGGACCAGGGACCGACCTATTCGAAAAAAATTCTATTTATGGCTGGATTGCGTTGAAACTTGATAGATGGGTAGCTGGCTGCCTGGTATAATATATGAACCACTTTTTCTTCCGGGAAGTGAACCAGGCACCGACCTATTCGAAAAAATTCTAATTATGGTTGGATTGCGTTTAAATTTGACACATGGGTAGCTGGCTGCCTGGTACAATATATGAACCACTTTTTCTTCCGGGGAGTGGACCAGGGACCGACCTATTCCAAAAAATTCTATTTATGACTGGATTGCGTTGAAACTTGGTAGGTGGGTAGCGGGCTTTCTAAAGCAACATATAACGTACTTTTTCTTCCGGGAAGTGGACCAGGGACCCGACCTATTCGAAAAAATTCTATTTATGACTGGATTGCGTTGAAACTTAATAGGTGGGTAGCTGACTGCCTGGTACAATATATGAACCACTTTTTCTTCCGGGAAGTGAACCAGGCACCGACCTATTCGAAAAAATTCTAATTATGGTTGGATTGCGTTTAAATTTGACACATGGGTAGCTGGCTGCCTGGTACAATATATGAACCACTTTTTCTTCCGGGAAGTGGACCAGGGACCGACCTATTCGAAAATATTATATTTATGGCTGGATTGCGTTGAAACTTAATAGGTGGGTCGCTGGCTGCCTGGTACAATATATGAGCCACTTTTTCTTCCGGGAAGTGAACCAGGCACCGACCTATTCGAAAAAATTATATTTATGGTTGGATTGCGTTTAAATTTGACACATGGGTAGCTGGCTGCCTGGTATAATATATGAAGTACTTTTTCTTCCGGGAAGTGGACCAGGGACCGACCTATTCGAAAAAATTCTATTTATGGTTGGATTCCGTTGAAACTTGATACGTGGGTAGCTGACTGCCTGGTGGCACATAGAAAGTACTTTTTCTTCCGGGAAGTGGACCAGGGACCGACCTATTCAAAAAGATTATATTTATGGCTGGATTGCGTTGAAACTTAATAGGTGGGTAGCTGGCTGCCTGGTACAACATATAAAGTACCTTTTCTTCCGGGAAGTGGACCAGGGACCGACCTATTCGAAAAGATTATATTTATGGCTGGATTGCGTTGAAACTTAATAGGTGGGTCGCTGGCTGCCTGGTACAATATATGAGCCACTTTTTCTTCCGGGAAGTGAACCAGGGACCGACCTATTCGAAAAAATTATATTTATGGTTGGATTGCGTTTAAATTTGACACATGGGTAGCTGGCTGCCTGGTATAGTATATGAAGTACTTTTTCTTCTGGGAAGTGGACCAGGGACCGACCTATCCGAAAAAAATTATATTTATGGTTGGATTGCGTTTAAATTTACACATGGGTAGCTGGCTGCCTGGTACAATATATGAACCACTTTTTCTTCCGGGAAGTGGACCAGGCACCGACCTATTCGAAAAAATTCTAATTATGGTTGGATTGCGTTGAAACTTGACACATGGGTAGCTGGCTGCCTGGTGGCACATAGAAAGTACCTTTTCTTCCGGGAAGTGGACCAGGAACAGACATATTCGAAAAAATTTTATTTTTGGTTGGATTGCGTTGCAACTTGATAGGTGGGTAGCTGGCTGCCTGGATCAATATATAAAGTACTTTTTCTTCCGGGAAGTGGACAGGGACCGATCTATTCGAAAAAATTCTATTTATGGCTGGATTGCGTTGAAACTTAATAGGTGGGTAGATGGGTGCCTGGTGGCACATAGAAAGTACCTTTTCTTCCGGGAAGTGGACCAGGGACCGACATATTCGAAAAAATTATATTTATGGTTGGATTGCGTTGCAACTTGATAGGTGGGTAGCTGGCTGCCTGGATCAATATATAAAGTACTTTTTCTTCCGGGAAGTGGACAGGGACCGATCTATTCGAAAAAATTATATTTATGGCTGGATTGCGTTGAAACTTAATAGGTGGGTAGCTGGCTGCCTGGTACAATATATGAACCACTTTTTCTTCCGGGAAGTGGACCAGGCACCGACCTATTCGAAAAAATTCTAATTATGGTTGGATTGCGTTGAAACTTGACACATGGGTAGATGGCTGCCTGGTTAATATATGAAGTACTTTTTCTTTCAGGAAGTGGACCAGGGACCGACCTATTCGAAAAAATTCTCTTTATGGTTGGATTCCGTTGAAACTTGATACGTGGGTAGCTGGGTGCCTGGTATAATATATGAAGTACTTTTTCTTCCGGGAAGTGGCCCAGGGACCGATCTATTCGAAAAAATTCTATTTATGGTTGGATTCCGTTGAAACTTGATACGTAGGTAGCTGACTGCCTGGTGGCACATAGAAAGTACTTTTGCTTCCGGGAAGTGGACCAGGAACCGACCTATTCGAAAAAATTATATTTATGGCTGGATGGCGTTGAAACTTGATAGGTGGGTAGCTGGCGTTTCCGAACTAAGTGTATCTCTACATGAACTTATAACAAAACTAGTTCACAGAAATTGGTTCGAAAACGGTGTATTTGTACATTTCTTTTGAAAAACCAGACAAGTGCGATACATTTATTCTAGAAAAATTGTAGGGAAAAACTTTTGGTAGTTACATCATTTAGCGATACAATTAGATCCTGCATTACTTTGCTTAATTTGAAAAAATAAGACATTACAATACGTTTGACACTTTTAAAAAGTTCGTGAAAATGTTTTTGAAATAACAGCATTAGAGATACAATTAGTTCGAAAACGGCGCATTAGTTCGCTTATTGTGTAAAATCAGACATGTACAATACACTTGAAAATTTCTGTGAACTAGTTTTGTTATAAGTGCATGTAGAGATACAATTAGTTCGAAACAATGCATTTGTACATTTGCTTTGAAAAACAAGACAAGTGCGATACATTTATGCTAGAAAATAAAATTAGATCGAAAACGGTGCATTACTTGGCTTATTGTGTAAAATCAGACATCACAATACACTTGTAAAATTTCTGTGAACTAGTTTTGGAACAAGTTCATGTAGCTCGAAAACGATGCATTTGTACATTTGTTTTGATAAATGAGACAAGTATTCTAGAAAAATTGTAGGGAAAAACTTTTGGGAGTTACATCATTTATCGATACAATTAGACCGAAACTTTACTTTGCTTAATTTGAAAAAAATAAGCAATAACAATACGTTTACACTTGTAAAAAGTTCGTGAAAATGTTTTTGAAATATCATTAGAGATTCAATTAGTTTGAAAACGGCGCATTAGTTCGCTTATTGTGTAAAATCAGACATGTACAGCACACTTGAAAATTTCTGTGAACTAGTTTCGGAATAAGTTCATGTTCGAAAACGGTGCGTATATGGCTTATTGTGTAAAATCAGACATGTCAATACACTTATGTTCTTGTAAAATTTCTGTGAACTAGTTTCGGAATAAGTTCATGTTCGAAAACGGTGCGTATTTGGCTTATTGTGTAAAATCAGACATGTCAATACACTTATGTTCTTGTAAAATTTCTGTGAACTAGTTTTGGAATAAGTTCATGTAGAGATACACTTAGTTCGAAAACGGTGCATTTGTACATTTGTTTTGAAAAACAAGACAAGTCGATACATTTATGCTCGTGTACAAAGTTTGCGAAAAAGTTTCCGAAATAACATCCTTAGGTATACAATTAGATTGAACATAGTGCATTACTTGGCTTATTGTGTAAAATCAGACATCTACAATACACTTGTAAAATTTCTGTGAACTAGTTTTGGAATAAGTTCATGATACACTTAGTTCGAAAACGATGCATTTGTACATTTGTTTTGAAAAATAAGACAAGTATTGTAGAAAAATTGTAGGGAAAAACTTTTGGGAGGTACATCATTTAGCGATACAATTAGACCGAACGTAACTGTACTTTGCTTAATTTGAAAAAAATAAGGCATAACAATACGTTTGACACTTGTAAAAAGTTCGTGAAAATGTTTTTGAAATAACATCATTAGAGATAAAATTTGTTCGAAAACAGTGCATTACTTGGCTTATTGTGTAAAATCAGACTTGTACAATACACTTATGATCTTATAAAATTTCTGTGAACCAGTTTTGGAAATAAGTTCATGTAGAGATAAAATTAGTTCTAAAACGGTGCATTGCGTGGCTTATTTTTTAAAAATAAGACTGCAATGCATTTGACACTTGTGAAATGTTCATGAAAAACTTTCGAAATAACATCAGTAGAGATAAAATTAGATCGAAAACGGTGCATTCTTGACTTATTTTGAAAAATAAGACACTTGCAAATTAAATTAAATGTTCGTGAAAAGTTGATGAAATTACATACTTACAGATAAAAAAAACGATAAATGTAACTAATACAAAAGTATAATATCAAATAAATATAATATATTATATGCATATGTATATACATATAACTACAAAATATACATAAGTTTATAATATAAAAAACCAACGAGTTAGTTAATAAAAACTTTATTGAATTGAATTATGCTAGTCCAAGATTTTATTAAACAGGTCAAAGGGGCATTTAAAATGCTGGTAATTTCGCTATTAAATTCCAGGTTATTTAACTGGTAAAATGATGGTCATTTGGCTATTAAATTCCTGGATATTTGACCAGTAAAAGCGGGTCATTTTACTAGTAAAATACGGGTAATTTGACTAGTAAAACATGGAGTAGTTGTGACGTGTGTAAGCAGTGCAGCAATATCTCTCGTGAAGCGCACAAGCTTTAAGAAAGAGCGGGACGAACAATCACACATATAGAAACATTTGGAACGAAACGGTCAAAAAATCTACCGATGCCTTTAAGAATGTGATGGCAAAAATACGGAAAGTTTCTGTCATGGCTCCAGGTCGTTTTACTTGATAGGTGGGTAGCCGGCTTTCTAAACCAACATATAACGTACTTTTTCTTCCGGGAAGTGGACCAGGGACCGACCTATTCGAAAAAATTATATTTATGGCTGGATTGCGTTGAAACTTAATAGGTGGGTAGCTGGCTGCCTAGTACAATATATGAACCACTTTTTCTTCCGGGAAGTGGACCAGGGACCGACCTATTCGAAAAAATTATATTTATGGCTGGATTGCGTTAAAACTTAATAGGTGGGTAGCTGGCTGCCTGGTATAATATATGAAGTACTTTTTCTTCCGGGAAGTGGACCAGGGACCGATCTATTCGAAAAAATTCTATTTATGGCTGGATTGCGTTGAAACTTAATAGGTGGGTAGCTGGGTGCCAGGTATAATATATGAAGTACTTTTTCTTCCGGGAAGTGGACCAGGCACCGACCTATTCGAAAAAATTTTATTTATGGTTGGATTGCGTTTAAATTTGACAAATGGGTAGCTGGCTGCCTGGTATAGTATATGAAGTACTTTTTCTTCCGGGAAGTGGACCAGGGACCGACCTATTCGAAAAAATTCTATTTATGATTGGATTGCGTTGAAACTTAATAGGTGGGTAGCTGGGTGCCAGGTATAATATATGAAGTACTTTTTCTTCCGGGAAGTGGACCAGGCACCGACCTATTCGAAAAAATTCTAATTACGGTTGGATTGCGTTTAAATTTGACACATGGGTAGCTGGCTGCCTGGTACAATATATGAACCACTTTTTCTTCCGGGAAGTGGACCAGGGACCGACCTATTCGAAAATATTATATTTATGGCTGGATTGCGTTGAAACTTAATAGGTGGGTCGCTGGCTGCCTGGTACAATATATGAACCACTTTTTCTTCCGGGAAGTGAACCAGGCACCGACCTATTCGAAAAAATTCTATTTATGACTGGATTGCGTTTAAATTTGACACATGGGTAGCTGGCTGCCTGGTATATTATATGAAGTACTTTTTCTTCCGGGAAGTGGACCAGGACCGACCTATCCGAAAAAAATTATATTTATGGTTGGATTGCGTTTAAATTTGACACATGGGTAGCTGGCTGCCTGGTATAGTATATGAAGTACTTTTTCTTCTGGGAAGTGGACCAGGGACCGACCTATCCGAAAAAAATTATATTTATGGTTGGATTGCGTTTAAATTTGACACATGGGTAGCTGGCTGCCTGGTACAATATATGAACCACTTTTTCTTCCGGGAAGTGGACCAGGCACCGACCTATTCGAAAAAATTCTAATTATGGTTGGATTGCGTTGAAACTTGACACATGGGTAGCTGGCTGCCTGGTGGCACATAGAAAGTACCTTTTTTTCCGGGAAGTGGACCAGGAACCGACATATTCGAAAAAATTTTATTTTTGGTTGGATTGCGTTGCAACTTGATAGGTGGGTAGCTGGCTGCCTGGATCAATATATAAAGTACTTTTTCTTCCGGGAAGTGGACAGGGACCGATCTATTCGAAAAAATTCTATTTATGGCTGGATTGCGTTGAAATTTAATAGGTGGGTAGATGGGTGCCTGGTGGCACATAGAAAGTACCTTTTCTTCCGGGAAGTGGACCAGGGACCGACATATTCGAAAAGATTATATTTATGGCTGGATTGCGTTGAAACTTATTAGGTGGGTAGCTGGCTGCCTGGTACAATATATGAACCACTTTTTCTTCCGGGAAGTGGACCAGGCACCGACCTATTCGAAAAAATTCTAATTATGGTTGGATTGCGTTGAAACTTGACACATGGGTAGCTGGCTGCCTGGTGGCACATAGAAAGTACCTTTTCTTCCGGGAAGTGGACCAGGGACCGACATATTCGAAAAAATTATATTTATGGTTGGATTGCGTTGCAACTTGATAGGTGGGTAGCTGGCTGCCTGGATCAATATATAAAGTACTTTTTCTTCCGGGAAGTGGACAGGGACCGATCTATTCGAAAAAATTCTATTTATGGCTGGATTGCGTTGAAACTTAATAGGTGGGTAGCTGGCTGCCTGGTACAATATATGAACCACTTTTTCTTCCGGGAAGTGGACCAGGCACCGACCTATTCGAAAAAATTCTAATTATGGTTGGATTGCGTTGAAACTTGACACAAGGGTAGCTGGCTGCCTGGTGGCACATAGAAAGTACCTTTTCTTCCGGGAAGTGGACCAGGGACCGACATATTCGAAAAAATTATATTTATTGTTGGATTGCGTTGAAACTTGACACATGGGTAGCTGGCTGCCTGGTTAATATATGAAGTACTTTTTCTTTCAGGAAGTGGACCAGGGACCGACCTATTCGAAAAAATTCTCTTTATGGTTGGATTCCGTTGAAACTTGATACCTGGGTAGCTGGGTGCCTGGTATAATATATGAAGTACTTTTTCTTCCGGGAAGTGGCCCAGGGACCGATCTATTCGAAAAAATTCTATTTATGGTTGGATTCCGTTGAAACTTGATACGTAGGTAGCTGACTGCCTGGTGGCACATAGAAAGTACTTTTGCTTCCGGGAAGTGTTACATCATTTAGCGATACAATTAGATCCTGCATTACTTTGCTTAATTTGAAAAAATAAGACATTACAATACGTTTGACACTTTTAAAAAGTTCGTGAAAATGTTTTTGAAATAACAGCATTAGAGATACAATTAGTTCGAAAACGGCGCATTAGTTCGCTTATTGTGTAAAATCAGACATGTACAATACACTTGAAAATTTCTGTGAAGTAGTTTTGTTATAAGTGCATGTAGAGATACAATTAGTTCGAAACAATGCATTTGTACATTTGCTTTGAAAAACAAGACAAGTGCGATACATTTATGCTAGAAAAATTGTAGGGAAGATCTTTTGGGAGTTACATCATTTAGCGATACAATTAGATCCAACACGCTGCATTACTTTGCTTAATTTGAAAAAAAATAAGACGTTACAATACGTTTGACACTTGTAAAAAGTTCGTGAAAATGTTTTTGAAATAACATCATTAGAGATAAAATTAGATCGAAAACGGTGCATTACTTGGCTGATTTTGAAAAATAAGACACTTGCAAATTGTTAAATGTTCGTGAGAAGCTGTTGTAATTACATACTTATAGATACAATTAGATCGAAAACGGTGCGTTGGTTGGCTTATTGTGTAAAATCAGATATGTACATTTGTTTAGAAAAACAAGAGAACTGCGATACATTTATTCTAGCGATACAATTACAATTTAGCGATACAATTAGATCGAACACGATGCATTACTATGCTTAATTTGAAAAAATAAGACATTACAATACGTTTGACACTTGTAAAAAGTTCGTGAAAATGTTTTTGGAATACCATCATTAGAAATAAAATTAGCATTACTTGGCTTATTGTGTAAAATCAGACTTGTAAAATTTCTGTGAACTTGTTTTGGAATAAGTTCATGTAGAGATACACTTAGTGCGTAAAATAAGAAATGAACGATACTCTTGTAAAAAGTTCGTGAAAAAGTTTTTGAAATAACATCATTAGAGAAAATTTTTTTTCGATAACGGTGCATTTTTAAAAATAAGACATGAAAATACATTGGACACTTGTAAAAGGTTCATTAAAGAGTTTTTGCAAAAACATTATTAGCGAACAATTTGTACGTAAACGGTGCATTTTTTTCTTGTTGTGTAAAATGAGACAAGTACAATACACTTATGTTCTAGTCAAATTTCTGTCAACCAGTTGTGGATCTAAACTCATGTAGAGATACAATAAGCTTTAAAACGGTGTTATTTGGCTTATTGTGTAAAATCCGACATGTACATTTGTTTTGAAATACAAGACAACTGCGATACATTTATTCTAGAAAAATTGCAGGGAAAAATGTTTGGGAGTTACATCATTTAGTGATACAATTAGATCGAACACGATGCATTACTTTGCTTAATTTGTAAAAAATAAGACATTACACTTCTTTGTAAAAAGTTCGTGAAAATGTTTTTCGAATAACATCATTAGAAATAAAATTAGATCGAAAACGGTGCATTACTTGGCTTATTGTGTAAAATCAGACTTGTAAAATTTCTGTGAACTAGTTTCGGAATAAGTTCATGTTCGAAAACGACGCGTTGCTTGGCTTACTGTGTAAAATCAGATATGTACATTACTCTTATGATTTTATAAAATTTATGTGATCCAGTTTTGGAAATAAGTTCATGTAGAGATACAATTAGTTCGAAAACAGTGCATTAGTTCGCATGTTTTGTAAAATAAGCCATTTACGATACATTTATCCTCGTGTACAAAGTTTGCGAAAAAGTTTCCGAAATAACATCCTTAGATATACAATTAGATTGGACATGGTGCATTACTTGGCTTATTGTGTAAAATCAGACATCACAATACACTTGTAAAATTTCTGTGAACTAGTTTTGGAACAAGTTCATGTAGTTCGAAAACGATGCATTTGTACATTTGTTTTGAAAAATGAGACAAGTATTCTAGAAAAATTGTAGGGAAAAACTTTTGGGAGTTACATCATTTAGCGATACAATTAGACCGAACGTAACTTTACTTTGCTTAATTTGAAAAAAATTAACAATAACAATACGTTTGACACTTGTAAAAAGTTCGTGAAAATGTTTTTGAAATAACATCATTAGAGATTCAATTAGTTCGAAAACGGCGCATTAGGGAAAAACTTTTGGGAGTTACATCATTTAGCGATACAATTAGACCGAACGTAACTTTACTTTGCTTAATTTGAAAAAAATTAACAATAACAATACGTTTGACACTTGTAAAAAGTTCGTGAAAATGTTTTTGAAATAACATCATTAGAGATTCAATTAGTTCGAAAACGGCGCATTAGTTCGCTTATTGTGTAAAATCAGACATGTACAACACACTTGAAAATTTCTGTGAACTAGTTTCGGAATAAGTTCATGTTCGAAAACGGTGCATATATGGCTTATTGTGTAAAATCAGACATGTCAATACACTTATGTTCTTGTAAAATTTCTGTGAACTAGTTTCGGAATAAGTTCATGTTCGAAAACGGTGCGTATTTGGCTTATTGTGTAAAATCAGACATGTCAATACACTTATGTTCTTGTAAAATTTCTGTGAACTAGTTTCGGAATAAGTTCATGTTCGAAAACGGTGCGTATTTGGCTTATTGTGTAAAATCAGACATGTCAATACACTTATGTTCTTGTAAAATTTCTGTGAACTAGTTTTGGAATAAGTTCATGTAGAGATACACTTAGTTCGAAAACGGTGCATTTGTACATTTGTTTTGAAAAACAAGACAAGTCGATACATTTATGCTCGTGTACAAAGTTTGCGAAAAAGTTTCCAAAATAACATCCTTAGGTATACAATTAGATTGAACATGGTGCATTACTTGGCTTATTGTGTAAAATCAGACATCTACAATACACTTGTAAAATTTCTGTGAACTAGTTTTGGAATAAGTTCATGATACACTTAGTTCGAAAACGATGCATTTGTTTATTTGTTTTGAAAAATAAGACAAGTATTGTAGAAAAATTGTAGGGAATAACTTTTGGGAGGTACATCATTTAGCGATACAATTAGACCGAACGTAACTTTACTTTGCTTAATTTGAAAAAAATAAGGCATAACAATACGTTTGACACTTGTAAAAAGTTCGTGAAAATGTTTTTGAAATAACATCATTAGAGATAAAATTTGTTCGAAAACAGTGCATTACTTGGCTTATTGTGTAAAATCAGACTTGTACAATACACTTATGATCTTATAAAATTTCTGTGAACCAGTTTTGGAAATAGGTTCATGTAGAGATAAAATTAGTTCGAAAACGGTGCATTACGTGGCTTATTTTTTAAAAATAAGACTGCAATGCATTTGACACTTGTGAAATGTTCATGAAAAAGTTTTCGAAATAACATCAGTAGAGATAAAATTAGATCGAAAACGGTGCATTCTTGACTTATTTTGAAAAATAAGACACTTGCAAATTAAATTAAATGTTCGTGAAAAGTTGATGAAATTACATACTTACAGATACAATTAGATCGAAAACGGTACGTTATTTAAGTTATTGTTTAAAATCAGACATGTACAATACACTTATGATCTTGTAACATTTCTGTGAACCAGTTTTGGAAATAAGTTCATGTAGAGATACACTTAGTTCGAAACGATGCATTGTACATTTGCTTTGAAAAACAAGACAAGTGCGATACATTTATTTTAGAAAAATTGTAGGGAAAAACTTTTGGGAGTTACATCATTTAGCGATACAATTAGATCGAATACGATGCATTACTTTGCTTAATTTGAAAAAATAAGACATTACAATACGTTTGACACTTCGTGAAAATGTTTTTGAAATAACATCATTAGAGATAAAATTAGATCGAAAACGGTGCATTACTTGGCTTATTGTGTAAAATCAGACATGTAAAATTTCTGTGAACTAGTTTTGGAATAAGTTCATGTTCGAAAATGATGCGTTGCTTGGCTTATTGTGTAAAATCAGATATGTACATTTGTTTTGAAAAACAAGACAACTGCGATACATTTATTCTAGCGATACAATTACAATTTAGCGATACAATTAGATCGAACACGATGCATTACTAAGCTTAATTTGAAAAAATAAGACATAACAATACGTTTGACACTTGTAAAAAGTTCGTGAAAATGTTTTTGGAATAACATCATCTATATATATAAAAGAAAGTCGTTTAGTTACACCACTTATAACTCAAGAACGGCTGAACCGATTTGGCTGAAAATTGGTGGGGATGTAGCTTAGAACCAGGGGCAGGTTATAGGATACTTTTTATCCCGTTACCGTGGGACGACAAAAAAACGGTAAATTTGATTTTTTTTCTTCGCCCTTCATATATGTATTTTGCTTTTTTGTATGAAAACTAAAATTTGCATGTACTCTGGCGGCGAAAGGTAATATCGATGTAAATTGTAGTGACATCTAGCGGAGAAGGGCAACATCCATGTAATTGGTGTGAATTGCCAATATTAACATGTATTTTGTTTACTTCTACGAATTTTGTTGGGTGAAAAATTGACAGTTAGAAATTTTGAAGTTTACCGGTTTTTGTGTTTGTTTCGAGTGTCTATAAATATTGTGCCGATATTATTATCATTAAAATGCCGCGTCCAAGACGATCAAATCTTCCCCGAAAAAGCCGTAATGCAACTAGGATGCAAAACGTTGCGAATGAAAGGACTGAAGAAGTGCAAGAAATTGCACGTGAACAGCGCCGCGATAACAGCTCGGTTGGCAATGCAGAATCGTCAAACGAACAACAGAGGTCAACAAATAGATAATTTGCGACGCAGAACAAGATATTTATCGAGTGTTTCCAAATGACTTCATTTGGGGCAGACATTATCGAAGAACGAGGATTTAATCCGACATTCAAGCTTTTTATTTATTTGTTTTTTACTTACACACAATTCAATATTGTATTGTGTATGCTAATTCTAAAAAAATCTATATCTATATATATAAAAGAAAGTCGTGTTAGTTACACCACTTATAACTCAAGAACCGCTGAACCGATTTGGCTGAAAATTGGTGGGGAGGTAGCTTAGAACAGGGGCAGGTTATAAGATAATTTTTATCCCGTTACCGTGGGACGACAAAAAAACGGTAAATTTGATTTTTTTCTTCGCCCTTCATATATTTTGCTTTTGCTTTTTTGTATGAAAATCAAAATTTACATGCACTCTGGCGGCGAAAGGTAATATCGATGTAAATTGTAGTGACATCTAGCCGAGAAGGGCAATATCCATGTAATTGGTATGAATTGCCAATATTAACATGTATGTATTTTGTTTACTTTTACGAATTTTGTTGGGTGAAAAATTGACAGTTAGAAATTTTGAAGTTTACCGGTTTTTGTGTTTGTTTCGAGTATCTATAAATATTGTGCCGATATTATTATCATTAAAATGCCGCGCCCAAGACGATCAAATCTTCCCCGAAAAAGCCGTAATGCAACTAGGATGCAAAACGTTGTGAATGAAAGGACTGTAGAAGTACAAGAAATTGCACGTGAAGAGCGCCGCTTTAGTATGGCTCGACTTCGTGCTTCTCAATCACAAGAGCAAAGCGAAGCAGTCCGCCCAAAGGCTCGGTTGGCTATGAGAAATCATCGAGCAAACCTAAGGGATCAACATCTTGATAATTTTCGACGCACAAGGAGAAATTTATCAAGTACTGATTTGAATCGAGCAGCGTTTCGATATGATTGCAGCACTGATTACTGCTTGCATACTAGCGTTCGCATTAGGCCAATGGATGTGGTTTGCGAGTATTGAAGTTTTCCGGAGAAACGCCAAGATTGTGCTGCCTTAATGGGAAAGTGAAATTTTCGAACTAAGTGTATCTCTACGTGCACTTATAACAAAACTAGTTCACAGAAATTTTACAAGTATATTGTACAGTTTTTCAGGAACATTTCACAAGTGTCAAATGTATTGTCATGTCTTATTTTTCAAAATAAGCCAAGAATGCACCGTTTTCGAAAAAAATTGTCTCTAATGTTATTTCAAAAACTTTTTCACGAACTTTTTACTAGAGTATCGTTCATTTCTTATTTTACGAACTAAATGTAAAAATGCATCGTTTTCCAACTAAGTGTATCTCTACATGCACTTATTCCAAAACTAGTTCACAGAAATTTTACAAGTGTATTGTACATGACTGATTTTACACAATAAGCCAAATACGCACCGTCTTCAAAATTTGTATCTCTACATGAATTAATTTCAAAAACTAGTACACAAATATTTTACAAGAGCATAAATGTCTAATTTGGCACAATATGAATAATAATGCACCGTTTTCGATCTAATTTTATCTTTTATGATGTTATTTCGAAAACTTTTTCACGAACTTTACAAGTGTCAAAAAATAAGCCAACTGTTTTCGATCAATTGTATCTCTACATGCACTAATTTCCAAAACTGCAAATTTTATAAGATCATAAGTGTATTGTATACAAATAACGCACCGTTTTCGATCTAATTGTATCTCTACCTTAGTTTAAATCCACAACTGGTTGACAGAAATTTGACAAGAACATAAGTACTTGTCTCATTTTACACAACAAGAAAAAAATGCACCGTTTTCGTACAAATTGTTATCTAATAATGTTTTTTCAAAAACTTTTTAACGAACATTTTACAAGTGTCAAATGTATTGTCATGTCTTATTTTTCAAAATAAGCCAAGAATGCACCGTTTTCGAAAAAAAAATGTCTCTAATGATGTTATTTCAAAAACATTTTCACGAACTTTTTACATTCATTTCTTATTTTACGAACTAAATGTACAAATGCACCGTTTTCAAAATAATTGTATCTCTAGATGAATTTATTTCAAAAACTAGTTCACAAATATTTTACAAGAACGTAAATGTCTGATTTTGCACATTAAGAAGAATAATGACCGTTTTTGATCTAATTTAAAAAAAAATAAGCCAAGTAATGCAGGGTGTTCAATCTTATTGTATCTCTACATGAATTTACTTCCAGAATTGGTTCACAGAAATTTAAAAGAACATAAGTGTATTGTACATGGCTGATTTACACAATAAGCCAAGTAATGCACCGTCTTCAAACTAATTTTATTTCAAAAACATTTTCACGAATATTTTACAAGTGTCAAATGCATCGTGTTCGATCTAATTGTATCGCTAAATAACTCCCAAAAGTTTTTCCCTACAATTTTTCTAGAATACTTGTCTTATTTTTCAAAACAAATGTACAAATGCATCGTTTTCGAACTACATGAACTTGTTCCAAAACTAGTTCACAGAAATTTTACAAGTGTATTGTACATGTCTGATTTTACACAATAAGCCAAGTAATGCACCATGTTCAATCTAATTTTATATCTAAGGATGTTATTTCGAAAACTTGTTCGCAAACTTTGTACACGAGCATAAATGTATCGTAAACGTTTTATTTTACAAAATAAGCGAACTAACGTACCGTTTTCGAACTAATTGTTTCTCTAAGTATGTAATTTCAAAAACGGTTTCACGAACATTTAACCATTTGCAAGTGTATTATTTTTCAGAATAAGCCAAGAATGCACCGTTTTCGAACTAACTGGCTCTATAATGTTATTTCAAAAACTTTTTCACGAACATTTTACAGTGTCAAATGTATTGATGTCTTCAAATTAAGCAAAGTAATGCATCGTGTTCGATCTAATGTTTCTACATGAACTTATTCCTAAACAGTTCACAGAAATTTTACAAGTATATTGCTTTTTTTCATTTTTAAGACATTTTTTTGTAATTATTTTATTTCTAACAAATAAATATATTAAAGACAAAATAAAGAAATATAATAAAAAAAATTAACCAAATTCATTGATAACAAAATAACAACAAAAAATTAACAGAAATCATTTATAACAACAAAAATATGAACTAACCCCATTTGGAATTTGCTTTCAATAAAACCAATTTCTCAAATGATAAATCCGACATTTACTGACGCCTTGGACTGTTCACTATCGCCGCAAAGGAAAATAGCCTCTCTACTGGTGCTGAGGATGTTAGGGGGGTGTTAAAAGCAACAAAAGCTTCTTTTAGACTGCTATATTTTTCCAAGTGTCGTCTGTTCTTGAATTTTCATTCAAGTAACAGAAGAAGTGATGGGTTAAAAAAGCCCGACGATCAGAAGCACTTGGCTTTGGTCGTTATATGTATCTGTGTCTGTATAAAGATGAAAACGATTTTAAAAAACTTACTAAAAAATGTCTTCAAAATTAAAAAAAAAAACGAAATGAGAAAAGTTGTTTGGTATTTTACATTGAAAAGAATGAAAAATAATCAAAAAGAATCCGTTAAAGAATCAATTATTTATTTTGATTCTTTTTGATTCTTTCTGATTCTTTTCAGTAATCTAGAGAAATCGTGATTATTTTTTGATTATTTGTAATCGTATTCATTACGGAATCCCAATTTTTGAAAGGCACAATTAAATAGTGATTACAATTCTTTTTAGAAAATAATCTAACCGATTACTAATCGTAATCATAATTTAACAGGTTTGACTGCGATACATTTATTCTAGAAAAATTGTAGGGAAAAACTTTTGGGAGTTACATCATTTAGCGATACAATTAGATCGAACACGATGCATTACTTTGCTTAGTTCGCATATTTTTTAAAATACGCCATTTAAGATACATTTACGCTCGTGTACAAAGTTTGCGAAAAAGTTTTCGAAATTGTTTCCTATATATACAATTAAATTGACATGGTGCATTACTTGGCTTATTGTGTAAAATCAGACATGTACAATATACTTGTAAAATTTCTGTGAACTAGTTTTGGAATAAGTTCATGTAGAGATACACTTAGTTCGAAAACGATTCATTTGTCCATTTGTTTTGAAAAATAAGGCAAGTGCAATACATTTATTTTAGAAAAATTGTAGGGAAACACTTTTGGGCGTTACATCATTTAGATCGAACACGATGAATTTCTTTGCTTAATTTGAAAAAATAAGACATTACAATACGTTTGATACTTGTAAAAAGTTCGTGAAAATGTACAATCACTTGAAAATTTCTGTGAACTAGTTTTGGAAGAAGTTCATGTAGAGATACACTTAGTTCGAAAACGCCGGCTACCCATGTATCAAGTTTCAACGCAATCCAGCCATAAATATAATTTTTTCGAATAGGTCGGTCCCTGGTCCACTTCCCGAAGGAAAAAGGACTTTATATGTTGAACCAGGGAGCCAGCACCCACGTATCAAGTTTCACCGCAATCCAACCATAAATATAATTTTTCGAATAGGTCGGTCCCTGGTCAACTTCTCGGAAGAAAAAGTACTTCATATATTATACCAGGCACCCAGATACCCAGGAAGAAAAAGTACTTCATATATTATACCAGGCAGCCAGCTACCCATGTATCAAGTTTCAACGCAATCCAACCATAATTACAATTTTTTCGAATAGGTCGGTCCCTGGTCCACTTCCGGAAAGAAAAATTGGTTCATGTATTGTAGCAGGCAGCCAGCTACCCACCTATCAAGTTTCAACGCAATCCAGCCATAAATAGAATTTTTTCGAATAGGTAGGTCCCTGGTCCACTTCCCAGAAGCAAAAGTACTTAATATGTTCCACCAGGCAGTCAGCTACCCACGTATCAAGTTTCAACGGAATCCAACCAGGAATAGAATTTGTTCGAATAGGTCGGTCCCTGGTCCACTTCCCAGAAGAAAAAGTACTTTATATATTGTACCAGGCAGCCAGCTAACCACGTAGCAAGTTTCAACGCAATCCAACCATAATTCGAATTTTTTCGAACAGGTCGGTCCCTGGTCCACTTCCCGGAAGAAAAAGTACGTTTTATGTTACCCCAGGAAACCAGCAACCCATGTATCAAGTTTCAACGCAATCCAACCATAATTAGAATTTTTTCGAATAGGTCGGTCCCTGGTCCACTTCCGGAAAGAAAAAGTGGTTCATGTATTGTACCAGGCAGCCAGCTACCCACCTATCAAGTTTCAACGCAATCCAGCCATAAATAGAATTTTTTCGAATAGGTAGGTCCCTGGTCCACTTCCCAGAAGCAAAAGTACTTAATATGTTCCACCAGGCAGTCAGCTACCCACGTATCAAGTTTCAACGGAATCCAACCAGGAATAGAATTTGTTCGAATAGGTCGGTGCCTGGTCCACTTCCCGGAAGAAAAAGTACGTTTTATGTTACCCCAGGAAACCAGCAACCCATGTATCAAGTTTCAACGCAATCCAACCATAATTAGAATTTTTTCGAATAGGTCGGTCCCTGGTCCACTTCCCGAAAGAAAAAGTGGTTCATGTATTGTACCAGGCAGCCAGCTACCCACCTATCAAGTTTCAACGCAATCCAGCCATAAATATAATTTTTTCGAATAGGTTGGTCCCTGGTCCACTTCCCAGAAGCAAAAGTACTTAATATGTTCCACCAGGCAGTCAGTTACCCATGTATCAAGTTTCAACGGAATCCAACCAGGAATATAATTTTTTCGAATAGGTCGGTCCCTGGTCCACTTCCCGGAAGAAAAAGTACTTCATATATTATACCAGACACCCAGCTACCCACCTATCAAGTTTCAACGCAATCCAGCCATAAATATAATTTTTTCGAATAGATCGGTGCATGGTCCACTTCCCGGTAGAATTTTTTCGAATAGGTCGGTCCCTGGTCCACTTCCCGAAGGAAAAAGGACTTTATATGTTGAACCAGGCAGACAGCTACCCACCTATCAAGTTTCAACGTAATCCAACCATAAATATAATTTTTCGAATAGGTCGGTCCCTGGTCAACTTCTCGGAAGAAAAAGTACTTCATATATTATACCAGGCACCCAGATACCCAGGAAGAAAAAGTACTTCATATATTATACCAGGCAGTCAGCTACCCATATGTCAAATTTAAACGCAATACAACCATAAATATAATTTTTTCGAATAGGTCGGTCCCTGGTCCACTTCCCGGAAGAAAAAGTACTTCATACATTGTACCAGGCAGCCACCTACCCACCTATCAAGTTTCAACGCAATCCAGCCATAAATAGAAATTTTTCGAATAGATCGGTCCCTGGTCCACTTCTCGGAGGAAAAAGTACTTCATATGTTGAACCAGGCAGCCAGCTACCCATGTATCAAGTTTCAACGCAATCCAGTCATAAATAGAATTTTTCCGTATAGGTCGGTCCCTGGTCCACTTCCCGGAAGAAAAAGTACTTCATATATTATACCAGGCAGCCAGCTACCCATGTGTAAATTTAACCGCAATCCAACCATAAATATAATTTTTTCGAATAGGTCGGTCCCTGGTCCACTTCCCGGAAGAAAAAGTACTTCATATATTATACCAGGCAGCCAGCTACCCATGTGTAAATTTAACCGCAATCCAACCATAAATATAATTTTTTCGAATAGGTCGGTCCCTGGTCCACTTCCCGGAAGAAAAAGTACTTCATATATTATACCAGACACCTAGCTACCCACCTATCAAGTTTCAACGCAATCCAGCAATAAATATAATTTTTTCGAATAGATCGGTCCCTGGTCCACTTCCCGGAAGAAAAAGTACTTCATATATTATACCAGGCAGCCAGCTACCCATGTGTCAAATTTAAACGCAATCCAACCATATATATAATTTTTTCGAATAGGTCGGTCCCTGGTCCACTTCCCGGAAGAAAAAGTACTTCATATATTATACCAGACACCCAGCTACCCACCTATCAAGTTTCAACGCAATCCAGCCATAAATATAATTTTTTCGAATAGATCGGTCCCTGGTCCACTTCCTGGAAGAAAAAGTACTTCATATATTATACCAGGCAGGCAGCTACCCATGTGTCAAATTTAAACGCAATCCAACCATAAATATAATTTTTTCGAATAGGTCGGTCCCTGGTCCACTTCCCGGAAGAAAAAGTACTTCATATATTATACCAGGCAGCCAGCTACCCATGTGTAAATTTAACCGCAATCCAACCATAAATATAATTTTTTCGAATAGGTGGTCCACTTCCCGGAAGAAAAAGTACTTCATATTCATAGCTGTTAAGAATTGATTACTAATCGTAATCATTAAAAATCTGATTACTTTGTATTTGAGAGTGAAATAATTGATTACAATACGATTTGAGAGTGAAATAATTGATTACAATACGATTATCTTATCTTGTTCCCAACTAGATTACGTAATGATTACGATTACAAATAATCAAAAAATTATCACTAAAAAGAATCAAAAAGAATCAAAATAAATAATTCATTCTTTCACAGATTCTTTTTGATTATTTTCCTTTCAAAATACCAAACAACTTTCTTCTTTTTGCTTTTTTTCATTTTTAAGACATTTTTTTGTAATTATTTTATTTCTAACAAATAAATATATTAAAGACAAAATAAAGAAATATAATAACAAAAAATTAACCAAATTCATTGATAACAAAATAACAACAAAAAATTAACAAAAATCATTTATAACAAAATAACAACAAAAATATACACTAACCCCATATGGAATTTCCTTTCAATAAAACCAATTTCTCAAATGATAAATCCGACATTGACTGACGCCTTGGACTGTTCACTATCCCCGCAAAGGAAAATAGCCTCTCTACTGGTGCTGAGGATGTCAGGGGGGTATTAAAAGCAACAAAAGCTTCTTTTAGACTGCTATATTTTTCCCAAGTGTCGTCTGTTCTTGAATTGTCATTCAAGTAACAGAAGAAGTGATGGGTTAAAAAAGCCCGACGATCAGAAGCACTTGGCTCAGGAGTAGCATTTGGTCCTTCTTCGTTATCTGTATCTGTATCTGTATAAAGATGAAAACGATTTTAAAAAACTTACTAAAAAATGTCTTCAAAATTAAAAAAAAAACGAAATGAGAAAAGTTGTTTGGTATTTTACATTGAAAAGAATCAAAAATAATCAAAATAATCAAAAATCATCCGTTAAAGAATCAATTATTTATTTTGATTCTTTTTGATTCTTTTCAGTAATCTAGAGTAATCGTGATTATTTTTTGATTATTTGTAATCGTAATTATTACGGAATCCCAATATTTGAAAGGCACAATTAAATAATGATTACAATTCTTTTTAGAAAATAATCTAACCGATTACTAATCGTAATCATAATTTAACCGGTTTGTATGTAACAATATGTGTGAGTGCCCACCTCTGATCTAAACTCATGTAGAGATACAATTAGCTTGAAAACGGTACGTTATTTGGCTTATTGTGTAAAATCAGACATGTACAATACACTTGTAAAATTTCTGTGAACTAGTTTTGTTATAAGTGCATGTAGAGATACACTTAGTTCGAAAAAGATGCATTTGGACATTTGTTTTGAAAAACAAATGAAAAATTATTCTAGAAAAATTGTAGGAAAAAACTTTTGGGAGTTACATCATGTAGCGATACAATTAGATCGAACACGATGCATTACTTTGCTTAATTTGAAAAAATAAGACATTACAATACGTTGACACTAGTAAAATGTTCGTTAAAAAGTTTTTGAAATAACATAAGTTCATGTTCGAAAACGATGCGTTGTTTGGCATATTGTGTAAAATCAGATATGTAAAATTTCTGTGAACTAGTTTTGGAAATAAGTTCATGTAGAGATACAATTAGTTCGAAAACGGCGCAAAATAAGCCATTTAAGATACATTTACGCTCTTGTACAAAGTTTGCGAAAAAGTTTTCGAAATTGTTTCCTTATATCGGGTGTTTTTTTTTTACAGGTTTGTTTTTCGAATAGAGATAAAACTGGCATTTTGTGGTCAAATCTGGCAACTCTAATGTCATTTATGTTCAGTTTGGTTTGCCATTTCATCATGAACAGGTTGACAAAAGAACAACGCTTGCAAATCGTGCAAATTTATTTCGAAAATAATGGTTCAGTTCGCGAAGTTTACCGCGAGCTCCGTCAATTTTATGGTCGACATAATCGTCCATCAGAGCAATTAATTCGGTTAACCATGGATCGTTTTCGCTCGGTCCCTGGTCCACTTCCCAGAAAAAAAGTACTTAATATGCTCCACCAGGCAGTCAGCTACCCGCGTATCAAGTTTCAACGGAAGCCAACCATAAATAGAATTTTTTCGAATAGGTCGGTCCCTGGTCCACTTCCCGGAAGAAATAGTACGTTATATGTTCCACCAGGCAGTCAGCTACCCACGTATCAAGTTTCAACGCAATCCAGTCATAAATATAACTTTTAGAATATGTCGGTCCCTGGTCCACTTCCCGGAAGAAAAAGTGGGCAGCCAGCTACCCATGTGTCAAATTTAAACGCAATCCAACCATAAATATAATTTTTTCGAATAGGTCGGTCCCTGGTCCACTTCCCGGAAGAAAAAGTACTTCATATATTATACCAGACACCCAGCTACCCACCTACCCACCTATCAAGTTTCAACGCAATCAACCATAAATACAATTTTTTCGAATAGGTCGGTCCATGGTCCACTTCCCGGAAGAAAAAGTACTTCATATATAATACCAGGCAGCCAGCTACCCATGTGTCAAATTTAAACGCAATCCAACCATAAATATAATTTTTTCGAATAGGTCGGTCCCTGGTCCACTTCCCGGAAGAAAAAGTACTTCATCCAGGCACTCAGATACCCACCTATCAACTTTCAACGCAATCCAGTCATAAAGAGAGATTTTTCGAATAGATCGGTCCCTTTTCCACTTCTCGGAGGAAAAAGTACTTTATATGTTGAACCAGGAAGTCATAAATATAATTTTTTCGAATAGGTCGGTCCCTGGTCCACTTCCCGGAAGAAAAAGTACTTAATATGTTCCACCAGGCAGTCAGCTACCCACGTATCAAGTTTCAACGCAATCCAACCATAAATATAATTTTTTTCGAATAGGTCGGTCCCTGGTCCACTTCCCGGAAGAAAAAGTACTTAATATGTTCCACCAGGCAGTCAGCTACCCACGTATCAAGTTTCAACGGAAGCCAACCAGAAATAGAATTTTTTCGAATAGGTCGGTCCCTGGTCCACTTCCCGGAAGAAAAAGTACTTAATATGTTCCACCAGGCAGTCAGCTACCCACGTATCAAGTTTCAACGCAATCCAACCATAAATATAGTTTTTTTCGAATAGGTCGGTCCCTGGTCCACTTCCCGGAAGAAAAAGTACTTCATCCAGGCACTCAGATACCCACTTATCAAGTTTCAACGTAATCCAACCATAAACATAATTTTTTCGAATAGGTCGGTCCCTGGTCCACTTCTCGGAAGATAAAGTACGTTTTATGTTGCCCCAGGAAGTCATAAAAAGAATTTTTTCGAATAAGTCGGTCCCTGGTCCACTTCCCGGAAACAAAAGTACGTTTTATGTTCCACCAGGCAGTCAGCTACCCACGTATCAACTTTCAACGCAATCCAACCATAAATATAATTTTTTCGAATAGGTCGGTCCCTGGTCCACTTCCCGGAAGAAAAAGTACTTAATATGTTCCACCAGGCAGTCAGCTACCCACGTATCAAGTTTCAACGCAATCCAACCATAAATATAATTTTTTTCGAATAGGTCGGTCCCTGGTCCACTTCCCGGAAGAAAAAGTACTTAATATGTTCCACCAGGCAGTCAGCTACCCACGTATCAAGTTTCAACGGAAGCCAACCAGAAATATAATTTTTTCGAATAGGTCGGTCCCTGGTCCACTTCCCGGAAGAAAAAGTACTTAATATGTTCCACCAGGCAGCCAGCTACCCACCTATCAGAAGAAAAAGTACTTAATATGTTCCACCAGGCAGCCAGCTACCCACCTATCAAGTTTCAACACAATTCAGCCATAAATAGAATTTTTTCGAATAGGTCGGTCCCGGGTCCACTTCCCGGATGAAAAAGTACGTTATATATTATACCAGGCAGCCAGCTACCCATGTGTCAAATTTAAACGCAATCCAACCATAAATATTTATTTTTTCGAATAGGTCGGTCCCTGGTCCACTTCCCGGAAGGAAAAAGGACTTTATATGTTGAACCAGGGAGCCAGCACCCACGTATCAAGTTTCAACGCAATCCAACCATAAATATAATTTTTTCGAACAGGTCGGTCCCTATTCATCTTCCTGGAAGAAAAAGTACGTTATATGTTGCTTTAGAAAACCGGCTACCCACCTATCAAGTTTCAACGCAATCCAGCCATAAATAGAATTTTTTCGAATAAGTCGGTCCCTGGTCCACTTCCCGGAAGAAAAAGTACGTTTTATGTTCCACCAGGCAGTCAGCTACCCACGTATCAACTTTCAACGCAATCCAACCATAAATATAATTTTTTCGAATAGGTCGGTCCCTGGTCCACTTCCCGGAAGAAAAAGTACTTCATATATTATACCAGGCACCCAGATACCCACCTATCAAGTTTCAACGCAATCCAGCCATCAATAGAACTTTTTTCGAATAGGTCGGTCCCTGGTCCACTTCCCAGAAGCAAAAGTACTTAATATGTTCCACCAGGCAGTCAGCTACCCACGTATCAAGTTTCAACGGAATCCAACCAGGAATAAAATTTGTTCGAATAGGTCGGTCCCAAGCAAGCTATCAAGTTTAAACGCAATCCAACCATAAATATAATTTTTTCGAATAGGTCGGTCCCTGGTCCTCTTCCCGGAAGAAAAAGTACGTTATATGTTGCTTTAGAAAGCCGGCTACCCACCTATCAAGTTTTAACGCAATCCAGCCATAAATATAATTTTTTCTAATAGGTCGGTCCCTGGTCCACTTCCCGGAAGCAAAAAAATATATTATACCAGACACCGTTGAAACTTGATACGTGGGTAGCTGACTGCCTGGTGGAACATATTAAGTACTTTTGCTTCTGGGAAATGGACCAGGGATCGGCCTATTCGAAAAAATTATATTTATGGTTGGATTGCGTTGAAACTTGATACGTGGGCAGCTGACTGCCTGGTGGAACATAAAAGTTACTTTTGCTTCCGGGAAGTGGACCAGGGACCGACCTATTCGGAAAAATTCTATTTATGTCTGGATTGCGTTAAAACTTGATAGGTGGGTAGCCGGCTTTCTAAAGCAACATATAACGTACTTTTTCGTTCTAACATGTGTCAAATTTAAACGCAATCCAACGATAAATATAATTTATTCAAATAGATCGGTCCCTGGTCCAATTCCCGGAAGAAAAAGTACTTCATATATTATACCAGGCAGCCGGCTACCCACCTATTAAGTTTCAACGCAATCCAGCCATAAATAGAATTTTTTCGAATAGGTCGGTCCCGGGTCCACTTCCCGGATGAAAAAGTACGTTATATGTTGATTTAGAAAGCCGGCTACCCACCTATCAAGTTTTAACGCAATCCAGCCATAAATAGTATTTTTTCTAATAGGTCGGTCCCTGGTCCACTTCCCGGAAGGAAAAAGGACTTTATATGTTGAACCAGGGAGCCAGCACCCACGTATCAAGTTTCAACGCAATCCAACCATAAATATAATTTTTTCGAATAGGTCGGTCCCTGGTCCACTTCCCGGAAGAGTAAAGTACTTCATATATTATACCAGGCAGTCAGCTACCCACGTGTCAAATTTAAATGCAATCCAACCATAAATATAATTCTTTCGAATAGGTCGGTCCCTGGTCCACTTCCCGGAAGATAAAGTACTTCATATATTATTGCTTCCGGGAAGTGGACCAGGACCGACTTATTCGAAAAAATTCTATTTATGGCTGGATTGCGTTGAAACTTGATAGGTGGGTAGCCGGCTTTCTAAAGCAACATATAACGTACTTTTTCATCCGGGAAGTGGACCAGGGACCGACCTATTCGAAAAAATTCTATTTATGGCTGGATTGCGTTGAAACTTGATAGGTAGGTAGCCGGCTTTCTATAGCAACATATAACGTACTTTTGCTACCGGGAAGTGGACCAGGGACCGACCTATTAGAAAAAATTCTATTTATGGCTGGCTTCCGTTGAAACTTGATACGTGGGTAGCTGACTGCCTGGTGGAACATATTAAGTACTTTTTCTTCCGGGAAGTGGACCAGGGACCGACCTATTAGAAAAAATTATATATATGGTTGGATTGCGTTGAAACTTGATACGTGGGTAGCTGACTGCCTGGTGGAACATAAAAGGTACTTTTGCTTCCGGGAAGTGGACCAGGGACCGACCTATTCGAAAAAATTCTATTTATGGCTGGATTGCGTTGAAACTTGATAGGTGGGTAGCTGGGTGCCTGGTATAATATATGAAGTACTTTTTCTTCCTGGAAGTGGACGAGGGAGAGATCTATTCGAAAAAATTATATTTATGGTTGGATTGCGTTTAAATTTGAGACATGGGTAGCTGGCTGCCTGGTATAATATATGAGGTACTTTTTCTTCCGGGAAGTGGACCAGGGACCGACCTATTCGAACAAATTCTATTTATGGCTGGATTGCGTTGAAACTTGATAGATGGGTAGCTGGGTGTCTGGTATAATATATGAAGTACTTTTTCTTCCGGTAAGTGGACCAGGGACCGACCTATTCGAAAGAATTATATTTATGGTTGGATTGCGTTGAAACTTGATACGTGGGTAGCTGGGTGTCTGGTATAATATATGAAGTACTTTTTCTTCCGGGAAGTGGACCAGGGACCGACCTATTCGAAAAAATTATATTTATGGTTGGATTGCGTTGAAAGTTGATACGTGGGTAGCTGACTGCCTGGTGGAACATAAAACGTACTTTTTCTTCCGGGAAGTGGACCAGGGACCGACTTATTCGAAAAAATTCTATTTATGGCTGGATTGCGTTGAAACTTGATAGGTGGGTAGCCGGTTTTCTAAAGCAACATATAACGTACTTTTTCTTCCAGGAAGATGAATAGGGACCGACCTGTTCGAAAAAATTATATTTATGGTTGGATTGCGTTGAAACTTGATACGTGGGTGCTGGCTCCCTGGTTCAACATATAAAGTCCTTTTTCCTTCCGGGAAGTGGACCAGGAACCGACCTATTCGAAAAAATTCTATTTATGGCTGGATTGCGTTGAAACTTGATAGATGGGTAGCTGGGTGTCTGGTATAATATATGAAGTACTTTTTCTTCCGGTAAGTGGACCAGGGACCGACCTATTCGAAAGAATTATATTTATGGTTGGCTTCCGTTGAAACTTGATACGTGGGTAGCTGACTGCCTGGTGGAACAAATTAACCTTAGAACCGTGACTTGGCTATACAACTTAATCTCGTGACTTGGGCACTCAGTGCCCATCAATGTATTTTGTATGGAAATTTTACCTTTTTAAGATTTTTTTTTATCAAAAAGCCAATATTTCACTTATTTATGAACATAATTTAATGAAACAAGTAGGAAACGAGTTTTTCTATTTGAAAAAAATAAAAATAATAAAAAGTTTTAATTTTTAATCCCTCAAATAGGTGAAATTCTATGCTGTCTTTTTGATGCCCTTCGACTTGGTGTAGACGTTGTTGGAGTAATGTCCGTATTTTCATCACTATCTGAATCCGTATCAGCATCGGCATCGTATTTTGCAAAATAACTTTTTTCGCACGCCCTTATATAGTGTTTGGTGCACGTCGGCGTAAGGCAATGGTCACAAACTGCTGTTGTTTTATTGTCGATTTTGGCAGTTTTACATGTTTCACACCGCCGTTTCAAATGGTTTATCTAGAAAAAAGAATAATTTTTAAAATCTATATATATAAAAGAAAGTCGTGTTAGTTACACCACTTATAACTCAAGAACGGCTGAACCGATTTGGCTGAAAATTGGTGGGGAGGTAGCTTAGAACCAGGGGCAGGTTTTAGGATACTTTTTATCCCGTTACCGTGGGACGACAAAAAAACGGTAAATTTGATTTTTTTTCTTCGCCCTTCATATATGTATTTTGCTTTTGCTTTTTTGTATGAAAACTAAAATTTGCATGTACTCTGGCGGCGAAAGGTAATATCGATGTAAATTGTAGTGACATCTAGCGGAGAAGGGCAACATCCATGTAATTGGTGTGAATTGCCAATATTAACATGTATTTTGTTTACTTCTACGAATTTTGTTGGGTGAAAAATTGACAGTTAGAAATTTTGAAGTTTACCGGTTTTTGTGTTTGTTTCGAGTGTCTATAAATATTGTGCCGATATTATTATCATTAAAATGCCGCGTCCAAGACGATCAAATCTTCCCCGAAAAAGCCGTAATGCAACTAGGATGCAAAACGTTGCGAATGAAAGGACTGAAGAAGTGCAAGAAATTGCACGTGAACAGCGCCGCGATAACAGCTCGGTTGGCAATGCAGAATCGTCAAACGAACAACAGAGGTCAACAAATAGATAATTTGCGACGCAGAACAAGATATTTATCGAGTGTTTCCAAATGACTTCATTTGGGGCAGACATTATCGAAGAACGAGGATTTAATCCGACATTCAAGCTTTTTATTTATTTGTTTTTTACTTACACACAATTCAATAGAAGAATACCATACTCTACTTATTCCTTTGTATTGTGTATGCTAATTCTAAAAAAATCTATATCTATATATATAAAAGGAAGTCGTGTTAGTTACACCACTTATAACTCAAGAACTGCTGAACCGATTTGGCTGAAAATTGGTGGGGAGGTAGCTTAGAACCAGGGGCAGGTTATAAGATACTTTTTATCCCGTTACCGTGGGACGACAAAAAAACGGTAAATTTGATTTTTTTCTTCGCCCTTCATATATTTTGCTTTTGCTTTTTTGTATGAAAATCAAAATTTACATGCACTCTGGCGGCGAAAGGTAATATCGATGTAAATTGTAGTGACATCTAGCGGAGAGGGGCAATATCCATGTAATTGGTATGAATTGCCAATATTAACATGAATGTATTTTGTTTACTTTTACGAATTTTGCTGGGTGAAAAATTGACAGTTAGAAATTTTGAAGTTTACCGGTTTTTGTGTTTGTTTCGAGTATCTATAAATATTGTGCCGATATTATTATCATTAAAATGCCGCGCCCAAGACGATCAAATCTTCCCCGAAAAAGCCGTAATGCAACTAGGATGCAAAACGTTGTGAATGAAAGGACTGAAGAAGTACAAGAAATTGCACGTGAAGAGCGCCGCTTTAGTATGGCTCGACTTCGTGCTTCTCAATCACAAGAGCAAAGCGAAGCAGTCCGTCCAAAGGCTCGGTTGGCTATGAGAAATCATCGAGCAAACCTAAAGGTAATTTTCGACGCACAAGGAGAAATTTATCAAGTACTGATTTGAATCGAGCAGCGTTTCGATATGATTGCAGCACTGATTACTGCTTGCATACTAGCGTTCGCATTAGGCCAATGGATGTGGTTTGCGAGTATTGAAGTTTTCCGGAGAAACGCCAAGATTGTGCTGCCTTAATGGGAAAGTGAAATTGCCATTATTGACTCCCCCACCTGAGCCATTGCACTCATTGCTACTAAATACAATTTTTTCGAATAGATCGGTGCCTGGTCCTCTTCCCGGAAGAAAAAGTACGTTATATGTCGCTTTAGAAAGCCGGCTACCCACCTATCAAGTTTCAACGCAATCCAGCCATAAGTAGAATTTTTTCGAATAGGTCGGTCCCTGGTCCACTTCCCGGAAGAAAAAGTACTTCATATATTATACCAGGCAGCCAGCTACCCATGTGTAAATTTAACCGCAATCCAACCATAAATATAATTTTTTCGAATAGGTCGGTCCCTGGTCCACTTCCCGGAAGAAAAAGTACTTCATATATTATACCATCTATCAAGTTTCAACGCAATCCAGCCATAAATATACTTTTTTCGAATAGATCTGTGCCTCTCTACTGGTGCTGAGGATGTCAGGGGGGTATTAAAAGCAACAAAAGCTTTTTTTAGACTGCTATATTTTTCCCAAGTGTCGTCTGTTCTTGAATTGTCATTCAAGTAACAGAAGAAGTGATGGGTTAAAAAAGCCCGACGATCAGAAGCACTTGGCTCAGGAGTAGCATTTGGTCCTTCTTCGTTATCTGTATCTGTATCTGTATAAAGATGAAAACGAGTTTAAAAAACGTCTTCAAAATTAAAAAAAACGAAATGAGAAAAGTTGTTTGGTATTTTACATTGAAAAGAATCAAAAATAATCAAAAAGAATCCGTTAAAGAATCAATTATTTATTTTGATTATTTTTGATTCTTTCTGATTCTTTTCAGTAATCTAGAGTAATCGTGAATATTTTTTGATTATTGGTAATCGTAATCATTACGGAGTCCCAATATTTGAAAGGCACAATTAAATAATGATTACAATTCTTTTTAGAAAATAATCTAACCGATTACTAATCGTAATCATAATTTAACAGGTTCCTGGCCCACTTCCCGGAAGAAAAAGTACTTCATATATTATACCAGGCAGCCAGATACCCACCTATCAAGTTTCAACGCAATCCAGCCATCAATAGAATTTTTTTCGAATAGGTCGGTCCCTGGTCCACTTCCCAGAAGCAAACGTACTTAATATGTTCCACCAGGCAGTCAGCTACCCACGTATCAAGTTTCAACGGAATCCAACCAGGAATATAATTTGTTCGAATAGGTCGGTCCCTCGTCCACTTCTCGGAAGAAAAAGTACTTCATATATTATACCAGGCACCCAGCTTAAGTTTCAACGCAATCCAGTCATAAATAGAATCTTTTCGAATAGGTCGGTCCCTGGTCCACTTCCCGGAAGAAAAAGTACTTAATATGTTCCACCAGGCAGTCAGCTACCCACGTATCAAGTTTCAACGGAAGCCAACCATAAATATAATTCTTTCGAATAGGTCGGTCCCTGGTCCCCTTCCCGGAAGAAAAAGTACTTCATATATTATACCAGACACCCAGCTACCCATCTATCAAGTTTCAACGCAATCCAGCCATAAATAGAATTTTTTCGAATAGGGCGGTTCCTGGTCCACTTCCCGGAAGGAAAAAGGACTTTATATGTTGAACCAGGTATCAAGTTTCAACGCAATTCAACCATAAATATAATTTTTTCGAACAGGTCGGTCCCTGGTCCTCTTCCCGGAAGAAAAAGTACGTATATGTCGCTTTAAAAAGCCGGCTACCCACCTATCAAGTTTCAACGCAATCCAGCCATAAGTAGAATTTTTTCGAATAAGTCGGTCCCTGGTCCACTTCCCGGAAGCAAAAGTACGTTTTATGTTCCACCAGGCAGTCAACTACCCCAAGTTTCAACGCAATCCAGCCATAAATATACTTTTTTCGAATAGACCGGTCCCTGGTCCACTTCCCGGAAGAAAAAGTACTTCATATATTATACCAGGCAGCCAGCTACCCATGTGTCAAATTTAAACGCAATCCAACCATAAATATAATTTTTTCGAATAGGTCGGTCCCTGGTCCACTTCCCGGAAGAAAAAGTACTTCATATATTATACCAGACACCTAGCTACCCACCTATCAAGTTTCAACGCAATCCAGCAATAAATATAATTTTTTCGAATAGATCGGTCCCTGGTCCACTTCCCGGAAGAAAAAGTACTTCATATATTATACCAGGCAGCCAGCTACCCATGTGTCAAATTTAAACGCAATCCAACCATATATATAATTTTTTCGAATAGGTCGGTCCCTGGTCCACTTCCCGGAAGAAAAAGTACTTCATATATTATACCAGACACCCAGCTACCCACCTATCAAGTTTCAACGCAATCCAGCCATAAATATAATTTTTTCGAATAGATCGGTCCCTGGTCCACTTCCTGGAAGAAAAAGTACTTCATATATTATACCAGGCAGGCAGCTACCCATGTGTCAAATTTAAACGCAATCCAACCATAAATATAATTTTTTCGAATAGGTCGGTCCCTGGTCCACTTCCCGGAAGAAAAAGTACTTCATATATTATACCAGGCAGCCAGCTACCCATGTGTAAATTTAACCGCAATCCAACCATAAATATAATTTTTTCGAATAGGTCGGTCCCTGGTCCACTTCCCGGAAGAAAAAGTACTTCATATTCATAGCTGTTAAGAATTGATTACTAATCGTAATCATTAAAAATCTGATTACTTTGTATTTGAGAGTGAAATAATTGATTACAATACGATTTGAGAGTGAAATAATTGATTACAATACGATTATCTTATCTTGTTCCCAACTAGATTACGTAATGATTACGATTACAAATAATCAAAAAATTATCACGATTACTCCAGATTACTAAAAAGAATCAAAAAGAATCAGAAAGAATCAAAATATTTAATTCATTCTTTCACAGATTCTTTTTGATTCTTTTTGATTATTTTCTTTTCAAAATACCAAACAACTTTCTTCTTTTTGCTTTTTTTCATTTTTAAGACATTTTTTTGTAATTATTTTATTTCTAACAAATAAATATATTAAAGACAAAATAAAGAAATATAATAACAAAAAATTATCCAAATTCATTGATAACAAAATAACAACAAAAAATTAACAAAAATCATTTATAACAAAATAACAACAAAAATATACACTAACCCCATATGGAATTTGCTTTCATAAAACCAATTTCTCAAATGATAAATCCGCCTTGGACTGTTCACTATCCCCGCAAAGGAAAATAGCCTCTCTACTGGTGCTGAGGCTGTCAGGGGGGTATTAAAAGCAACAAAAGCTTTTTTTAGACTGCTATATTTTTCCCAAGTGTCGTCTGTTCTTGAATTGTCATTCAAGTAACAGAAGAAGTGATGGGTTAAAAAAGCCCGACGATCAGAAGCACTTGGCTCAGCAGTAGCATTTGGTCCTTCTTCGTTATCTGTATCTGTATCTGTATAAAGATGAAAACGATTTTAAAAAACGTCTTCAAAATTAAAAAAAAACGAAATGAAAAGAATCAAAAAGAATCAAAAATAATCAAAAAGAATCCGTTAAAGAATCAATTATTTATTTTGATTATTTTTGATTCTTTCTGATTCTTTTCAGTAATCTAGAGTAATCGTGAATATTTTTTGATTATTGGTAATCGTAATCATTACGGAATCCCAATATTTGAAAGGCACAATTAAATAACGATTACAACTATTTTTAGAAAATAATCTAACCGATTACTAATCGTAATCATAATTTAACAGGTTCCTGGCCAACTTCCCGGAAGAAAAAGTACTTCATATATTATACCAGGCAGCCAGATACCCACCTATCAAGTTTCAACGCAATCCAGCCATCAATAGAATTTTTTTCGACTAGGTCGGTCCCTGGTCCACTTCCCACAAGCAAACGTACTTAATATGTTCCACCAGGCAGTCAGCTACCCACGTCTTAAATTTAAACGCAATCCAACCATAAATATAATTTTTTCGAATAGATCTGTCCCTCGTCCACTTCCCGGAAGAAAAAGTACTTCATATATTATACCAGGCACCCAGCTACCCACCTATCAAGTTTCAACGCAACCCAGCCATAAATACAATTTTTTCGAATAGATCGGTCCCTGGTCCACTTCCCGGAAGAAAAAGTACTTCATATGTTATATCAGGCAGCCAGCTACCCATGTATCAAGTTTCAACGCAATCCAGTCATAAATAGAATTTCGCCGAATAGGTCGGTCCCTGGTCCACTTCCCAGAAGATAAAGTACTTCATATATTATACCAGGCAGCCAGCTACCCATGTGTCAAATTTAAACGCAATCCAACCATAAATATAATTTTTTCGAATAGGTCGGTCCCTGGTCCACTTCCCGGAAGAAAAAGTACTTCATATATTATACCAGGCAGCCAGCTACCCATGTGTAAATTTAACCGCAATCCAACCATAAATATAATTTTTTCGAATAGGTCGGTCCCTGGTCCACTTCCCGGAAGAAAAAGTACTTCATATTCATAGCTGTTAAGAATTGATTACTAATCGTAATCATTAAAAATCTGACTACTTTGTATTTGAGAGTGAAATAATTGATAACAATACGATTTGAGAGTGAAATAATTGATTACAATACGATTATCTTATCTTGTTCCCAACTAGATTACGTAATGATTACGATTACAAATAATCAAAAAATTATCACGATTACTCCAGATTACTAAAAAGAATCAAAAAGAATCAGAAAGAATCAAAATAAATAATTCATTCTTTCACAGATTCTTTTTGATTCTTTTTGATTATTTTCTTTTCAAAATACCAAACAACTTTCTTCTTTTTGCTTTTTTTCATTTTTAAGACATTTTTTTGTAATTATTTTATTTCTAACAAATAAATATATTAAAGACAAAATAAAGAAATATAATAACAAAAAATTATCCAAATTCATTGATAACAAAATAACACAAAAAATTAACAAAAATCATTTATAACAAAATAACAACAAAAATATACACTAACCCCATATGGAATTTGCTTTCATAAAACCAATTTCTCAAATGATAAATCCGCCTTGGACTGTTCACTATCCCCGCAAAGGAAAATAGCCTCTCTACTGGTGCTGAGGATGTTAGGGGGGTGTTAAAAGCAACAAAAGCTTTTTTTAGACTGCTATATTTTTCCCAAGTGTCGTCTGTTCTTGAATTGTCATTCAAGTAACAGAAGAAGTGATGGGTTAAAAAAGCCCAACGATCAGAAGCACTTGGCTCAGCAGTAGCATTTGGTCCTTCTTCGTTATCTGTATCTGTATCTGTATAAAGATGAAAACGATTTTAAAAAACGTCTTCAAAATTAAAAAAAAACGAAATGAAAAGAATCAAAAAGAATCAAAAAGAATCAAAAATAATCAAAAAGAATCCGTTACGGAATCCCAATATTTGAAAGGCACAATTAATAACGATTACAATTATTTTTAGAAAATAATCTAACCGATTACTAATCGTAATCATAATTTAACAGGTTCCTGGCCCACTTCCCGGAAGAAAAAGTACTTCATATATTATACCAGGCAGCCAGATACCCACCTATCAAGTTTCAACGCAATCCAGCCATCAATAGAATTTTTTTCGACTAGGTCGGTCCCTGGTCCACTTCCCAGAAGCAAACGTACTTCATATGTTCCACCAGGCAGTCAGCTACCCACGTATCAAGTTTCAACGGAATCCAACCAGGAATATAATTTGTTCGAATAGGTCGGTCCCTCGTCCACTTCTCGGAAGAAAAAGTACTTCATATATTATACCAGGCACCCAGCTACCCACTTATCAAGTTTCAACGCAATCCAGCCTTAAATACAATTTTTTCGAATAGATCGGTGCCTGGTCCACTTCCCGAAAGAAAAAGTACGTTATATGTTGCTTTAGAAAGCCGGCTACCCACTTATTAAGTTTCAACGCAATCCAGTCATAAATAGAATGTTTTCGAATAGGTCGGTCCCTGGTCCACTTCCCGGAAGAAAAAGTACTTAATATGTTCCACCAGGCAGTCAGCTACCCACGTATCAAGTTTCAACGGAAGCCAACCATAAATATAATTCTTTCGAATAGGTCGGTCCCTGGTCCACTTCCCGGAAGCAAAAGTACGTTTTATGTTCCACCAGGCACTTATCAAGTTTCAACGCAATCCAGCCTTAAATACAATTTTTTCGAACATGTCGGTCCCTGGTCCTCTTCCCGGAAGAAAAAATACGTTATATGTCGCTTTAGAAAGCCGGCTACCCACGTATCAAGTTTCAACGGAATCCAACCAGGAATATAATTTGTTCGAATAGGTCGGTCCCTCGTCCACTTCTCGGAAGAAAAAGTACTTCATATATTATACCAGGCACCCAGCTACCCACTTATCAAGTTTCAACGCAATCCAGCCTTAAATACAATTTTTTCGAATAGATCGGTGCCTGGTCCACTTCCCGAAAGAAAAAGTACGTTATATGTTGCTTTAGAAAGCCGGCTACCCACTTATTAAGTTTCAACGCAATCCAGTCATAAATAGAATTTGTTCGAATAGGTCGGTCCCTGGTCCACTTCCCGGAAGAAAAAGTACTTCATATATTATACCAGGCAGCCAGCTACCCATGTCTCAAATTTAAACGCAATCCAACCATAAATATAATTTTTTCGAATAGATCTGTCCCTCGTCCACTTCCCGGAAGAAAAAGTACTTCATATATTATACCAGGCACCCAGCTACCCACCTATCAAGTTTCAACGCAATCCAGCCATAAATACAATTTTTTCGAATAGATCGGTCCCTGGTCCACTTCCCGGAAGAAAAAGTACTTCATATGTTATATCAGGCAGCCAGCTACCCATGTATCAAGTTTCAACGCAATCCAGTCATAAATAGAATTTCGCCGAATAGGTCGGTCCCTGGTCCACTTCCCAGAAGAAAAAGTACTTCATATATTATACCAGGCAGCCAGCTACCCATGTGTCAAATTTAAACGCAATCCAACCATAAATATAATTTTTTCGAATAGGTCGGTCCCTGGTCCACTTCCCGGAAGAAAAAGTACTTCATATATTATACCAGACACCCAGCCACCCACCTATCAAGTTTCAACGCAATCCAGCCATAAAAATATTTTTTTCGAATAGATCGGTCCCTGGTCCACTTCCCGGAAGAAAAAGTACTTCATATTTATATTATACCAGGCAGCCAGCTACCCATGTGTAAATTTAACCGCAATCCAACCATAAATATAATTTTTTCGAATAGGTCGGTCCCTGGTCCACTTCCCGGAAGAAAAAGTACTTCATATATTATACCAGACACCCAGCTACCCACCTATCAAGTTTCAACGCAATCCAGCCATAAATATAATTTTTTCGAATAGATCGGTCCCTGGTCCACTTCCCGGTAGAAAAAGTACTTCATATATTATACCAGGCACCCAGATACCCACCTATCAAGTTTCAACGCAATCCAGCCATCAATAGAATTTTTTTCGAATAGGTCGGTCCCTGGTCCACTTCCCAGAAGCAAAAGTACTTAATATGTTCCAGCAGGCAGTCAGCTACCCACGTATCAAGTTTCAACGGAATCCAACCAGGAATAGAATTTGTTCGAATAGGTCGGTCCCTGGTCCACTTCCCAGAAGAAAAAGTACTTAATATGTTCCACCCGGCAGTCAGCTACCCACGTATCAAGTTTCAACGGAAGCCAACCATAAATAGAATTTTTTCGAATAGGTCGGTCCCTGGTCCACTTCTCGGAGGAAAAAGTACTTTATATGTTGAACCAGGCACCCAGATACCCAGGAAGAAAAAGTACTTCATATATTATACGAGGCAGCCAGCTACCCATGTGTCAAATTTAAACGCAATACAACCATAAATATAATTTTTTCGAATAGGTCGGTCCCTGGTCCACTTCCCGGAAGAAAAAGTACTTCATATATTGTACCAGGCAGCCAGCTACCCACCTATCAAGTTTCAACGCAATCCAGCCATAAATAGAATTTTTTCGAATAGATCGTTCCCTGGTCCACTTCTCGGAGGAAAAAGTACTTTATATGTTGAACCAGGCAGCTAGCTACCCATGTATCAAGTTTCAACGCAATCCAGTCATAAATAGAATTTTTCCGAATAGGTCGGTCCCTGGTCCACTTCCCGGAAGAAAAAATACTTCATATATTATACCAGGCAGCCAGCTACCCATGTGTAAATTTAACCGCAATCCAACCATAAATATAATTTTTTCGAATAGGTCGGTCCCTGGTCCACTTCCCGGAAGAAAAAGTACTTCATATATTATACCAGGCAGCCAGCTACCCATGTGTAAATTTAACCGCAATCCAACCATAAATATAATTTTTTCGAATAGGTCGGTCCCTGGTCCACTTCCCGGAAGAAAAAGTACTTCATATATTATACCAGGCAGCCAGCTACCCATGTCTGAAATTTAAACGCAATCCAACCATAAATATAATTTTTTCGAATAGATCTGTGCCTCTCTACTGGTGCTGAGGATGTCAGGGGGGTATTAAAAGCAACAAAAGCTTTTTTTAGACTGCTATATTTTTCCCAAGTGTCGTCTGTTCTTGAATTGTCATTCAAGTAACAGAAGAAGTGATGGGTTAAAAAAGCCCGACGATCAGAAGCACTTGGCTCAGCAGTAGCATTTGGTCCTTCTTCGTTATCTGTATCTGTATCTGTATAAAGATGAAAACGATTTTAAAAAACGTCTTCAAAATTAAAAAAAAACGAAATGAAAAGAATCAAAAAGAATCAAAAATAATCAAAAAGAATCCGTTAAACAATCAATTGTTTATTTTGATTATTTTTGATTCTTTCTGATTCTTTTCAGTAATCTAGAGTAATCGTGAATATTTTTTGATTATTGGTAATCGTAATCATTACGGAATCCCAATATTTGAAAGGTACAATTAAATAATGATTACAATTCTTTTTAGAAAATAATCTAACCGATTACTAATCGTAATCATAATTTAACAGGTTCCTGGCCCACTTCCCGGAAGAAAGAGTACTTCATATATTATACCAGGCAGCCAGATACCCACCTATCAAGTTTCAACGCAATCCAGCCATCAATAGAATTTTTTTCGAATAGGTCGGTCCCTGGTCCACTTCCCAGAAGCAAACGTACTTAATATGTTCCACCAGGCAGTCAGCTACCCACGTATCAAGTTTCAACGGAATCCAACCAGGAATATAATTTGTTCGAATAGGTCGGTCCCTCGTCCACTTCTCGGAAGAAAAAGTACTTCATATATTATACCAGGCACCCAGCTTAAGTTTCAACGCAATCCAGTCATAAATAGAATGTTTTCGAATAGGTCGGTCCCTGGTCCACTTCCCGGAAGAAAAAGTACTTAATATGTTCCACCAGGCAGTCAGCTACCCACGTATCAAGTTTCAACGGAAGCCAACCATAAATATAATTCTTTCGAATAGGTCGGTCCCTGGTCCCCTTCCCGGAAGAAAAAGTACTTCATATATTATACCAGACACCCAGCTACCCATCTATCAAGTTTCAACGCAATCCAGCCATAAATAGAATTTTTTCGAATAGGTCGGTTCCTGGTCCACTTCCCGGAAGGAAAAAGGACTTTATATGTTGAACCAGGTATCAAGTTTCAACGCAATTCAACCATAAATATAATTTTTTCGAACAGGTCGGTCCCTGGTCCTCTTCCCGGTCCTCTTCCCGGAAGAAAAAGTACGTTATATGTCGCTTTAAAAAGCCGGCTACCCACCTATCAAGTTTCAACGCAATCCAGCCATAAGTAGAAATTTTTCGAATAAGTCGGTCCCTGGTCCACTTCCCGGAAGCAAAAGTACGTTTTATGTTCCACCAGGCAGTCAGCTACCCATGTATCAAGTTTCAACGGAATCCAACCAGGAATAGAATTTGTTCGAATAGGTCGGTCCCTGGTCCACTTCCCGGAAGAAAAAGTACTTCATATATTATACCAGGCAGCCAGCTACCCATGTCTCAAATTTAAACGCAATCCAACCATAAATATAATTTTTTCGAATAGATCTGTCCCTCGTCCACTTCCCGGAAGAAAAAGTACTTCATATATTATACCAGGCACCCAGCTACCCACCTATCAAGTTTCAACGCAATCCAGCCATAAATACAATTTTTTCGAATAGATCGGTCCCTGGTCCACTTCCCGGAAGAAAAAGTACTTCATATGTTATATCAAGCAGCCAGCTACCCATGTATCAAGTTTCAACGCAATCCAGTCATAAATAGAATTTTGCCGAATAGGTCGGTCCCTGGTCCACTTCCCGGAAGAAAAAGTACTTCATGTATTATACCAGGCAGCCAGCTACCCATGTGTCAAATTTAAACGCAATCCAGTCATAAATAGAATTTTTCCGAATAGGTCGGTCCTTGGTCCACTTCTCGGAAGAAAAAGTACTTCATATATATGTGTAAAATTTAAACGCAATCCAACCATAAATATAATTTTTTCGAATAGGTCGGTCCCTGGTCCACTTCCCGGAAGAAAAAGTACTTCATATATTATACCAGACACCCAGCCACCCACCTATCAAGTTTCAACGCAATCCAGCCATAAATAGAATTTTTCCGAATAGGTCGGTCCCTCGTCCACTTCCCGGAAGAAAAAGTACTTCACATATTATACCAGGCAGCCAGCTACCCATGTGTCAAATTTAAACGCAATCCAACCATAAATATAATTTTTTCGAATAGGTCGGTCCCTGGTCCACTTCCCGGAAGAAAAAGTACTTCATATATTATACCAGACACCCAGTTACCCACCTATCAAGTTTCAACGCAATCCAGCCATAAATATATTTTTTTCGAATAGATCGGTCCCTGGTCCACTTCCCGGAAGAAAAAGTACTTCATATATTATACCAGACACCCAGCTACCCACCTATCAAGTTTCAACGCAATCCAGCCATAAATATAATTTTTTCGAATAGATCGGTCCCTGGTCCACTTCCCGGTAGAAAAAGTACTTCATATATTATACCAGGCACCCAGATACCCACCTATCAAGTTTCAACGCAATCCAGCCATCAATAGAATTTTTTTCGAATAGGTCGGTCCCTGGTCCACTTCCCAGAAGCAAAAGTACTTAATATGTTCCAGCAGGCAGTCAGCTACCTACGTATCAAGTTTCAACGGAATCCAACCAGGAATATAATTTGTTCGAATAGGTCGGTCCCTGGTCCACTTCCCAGAAGAAAAAACTTAATATGTTCCACCAGGCAGTCAGCTACCCACGTATCAAGTTTCAACGGAAGCCAACCATAAATAGAATTTTTTCGAATAGGTCGGTCCCTGGTCCACTTCTCGGAGGAAAAAGTACTTTATATGTTGAACCAGGCACCCAGATACCTAGGAAGAAAAAGTACTTCATATACCAGGCAGCCAGCTACCCACCTATCAAGTTTCAACGCAATCCAGTCATAAATAGAATTTTTCCGAATAGGTCGGTCCCTGGTCCACTTCCCGGAAGAAAAAGTACTTCATATATTATACCAGGCAGCCAGCAACCCACCTATCAAGTTTCAACGAAATCCAGCCATAAATACAATTTTTCGAATAGATCGGTCCCTGGTCCACTTCCCGGAAGAAAAAGTACTTCATATTCATAGCTGTTAAGAATTGATTACTAATCGTAATCATTAGTAATCTGATTACTTTGTAGTTGAGAGTGAAATAATTGATTACAATACGATCTTGTTCCCAACTAGATTACGTAATGATTACGATTACAAATAATCAAAAAATTATCACGATTACTCCAGATTACTAAAAAGAATCAGAAAGAATCAAAATAAATAATTCATTCTTTCACAGATTCTTTTTGATTATTTTCTTTTCAAAATACCAAACAACTTTCTTCTTTTTGCTTTTTTTCATTTTTAAGACATTTTTTTGTAATTATTTTATTTCTAACAAATAAATATATTAAAGACAAAATAAAGAAATATAATAACAAAAAATTATCCAAATTCATTGATAAGAAAATAACAACAAAAAATTAACAAAAATCATTTATAACAAAATAACAACAAAAATATACACTAACCCCATATGGAATTTGCTTTCAATAAAACCAATTTCTCAAATGATAAATCCGCCTTGGACTGTTCACTAACCCCGCAAAGGAAAATAGCCTCTCTACTGGTGCTGAGGATGTCAGGGGGGTATTAAAAGCAACAAAAGCTTCTTTTAGACTGCTATATTTTTCCCAAGTGTCGTCTGTTCTTGAATTGTCATTCAAGTAACAGAAGAAGTGATGGGTTAAAAAAGCCCGACGATCAGAAGCACTTGGCTCAGGAGTAGCATTTGGTCCTTCTTCGTTATCTGTATCTGTATCTGTATAAAGATGAAAACGATTTTAAAAAACGTATTTAAAATTAAAAAAAACGAAATGAGAAAAGTTGTTTGGTATTTTACATTGAAAAGAATCAAAAATAATCAAAAAGAATCCGTTAAAGAATCAATTATTTATTTTGATTATTTTTGATTCTTTCTGATTCTTTTCAGTAATCTAGAGTAATCCTGATTATTTTTTGATTATTGGTAATCGTAATCATTACGGAATCCCAATATTTGAAAGGCACAATTAAATAATGATTACAATTCTTTTTAGAAAATAATCTAACCGATTACTAATCGTAATCATAATTTAACAGGTTCCTATCCCACTTCCCGGAAGAAAACGTACTTAACCTTAGAACCGTGAGTTGGGCACTCAGTGCCCATATTAATGTTTGATGCTGAATATTTGGGGTTTGGCAAGTCCAATTTGATTTTTTTTTTGCAAGTCTTTAGGTTTAACCTTCCTTTATAAGGTTGCAAAAATTCAGGTGTATAACTCTTATAATAATAGATTGACGGGATTTTATGTTTTGATTACTCTATACGTGACTTGGGGCACTCAGTGCCCACACAATTTTTTCGTATATTTTATATGGATAACAGTAATTTTTAACGGGTTTTTGTGGTTTTTGTGCATTAATATCAGTGTCACGTAAAATTTTGATGTGAAAAGTTAATTTATGGTTGTGCTAATTATATTTTCTGGAAATGAGTGAAGAATTGGCGGTTTATTTGGCCAACCTTCGGCGAGAATTGACGGAAGAAGAGGAGCAAAATATTGCAAATTATTTCAACGTTATTGAAAGCGATGATGATGATGGTGGAAATGAACCTACATTTAGTGGTGGACGTGAGCCGATACCCAGTGACCAGTCAGACTTCGGAGAAGATACTCAGCCCATTCCAGATCCACGTTTCGAGGAATATGACTACGAGGAAGATGAATTTGATATCGATTCTGATGAAAACCGACTTGATTTGTCGACATCGGTTATTGAGGCCAATCGTGGGGAAAAATATTGTGGCCAAGGTAGGAACGACCAGACTGTATGGTGGTCAATGCCAAGTCCTACTGAAAAACGGCGTACAAAACTAGCACTAGAAATGCGAAGGCAATCAACGTCAATATGCACGGAAAGTTTTAATTCGAAAAAAGATGCATTCATACGTGTTTTCCCAGTGTCTCTTGTTGAAGGTATTGCTCTTGAGACGAATAGGAAGGCTAAAAGGGTAATAGAGGCAAATATGCGTCAAACAGTTCCAAAAAAATTAAGATATTGGCAAGACACAAATGCGGATGAAATATTTGCTTTTATTGCAATAATTTTATACTCCGGAGCTGAAAAGTCAAACTTAGTTCATGCTAAAGATCTTTTTAACAAAATGAACATGCCCTTTTATAGAGCAGTGATGTCCTTGCATCGGTTTGAGCAACTATGCCGCTTTTTACGCTTTGATGATTCTAGGACTCGAGCTGAGAGATTACGGTACGATAAGTTGGCGCCCATTCGTCATATATGGACATTATTCTTGGCGAATTTGACGATGCCATTCATCCCAGCTAAAGAATTGACAGTTGATGAGCAGTTACTTTCCACAAGAAATCGATGCAGTTTCCGCCAATACATTCCCTCCAAGCCTGGAAAATATGGAATTAAAATTTTTTGGCTTGTTGACACAAAAACGAATTATCCACTTGCAGGTGAAGTATATTTGGGTTCGCAGCCTAATGAACAAAGGTCAAATGGCATTGCACGCAAACTTGTTATGCGACTCAGCGATCGATATTTGGATAGGGGTGTGAATATCACGATGGACAATTTTTTCACCAGCTATGACTTGGCGGAGGAATTGATTGCCCGAAATACTACTATGGTAGGCACAATAAGAGGCAATAAGCCGCAATTGCCGAAACTTTTTACATCTTCTGCAGAAGCAAAAAAAAGAGGTACGTTGGAATCAGTGTTTTGCTTTTCAAAATCAATGCAGTTAGTGAGCTTCACATCACATTCGAAGAAAAACGTGCTACTGCTTTCAACTGGCCATGCTAGCGAAGAAGTAAATTCTATTACTAAAAAACCACAAGTCATTCATGACTATAATGAGTATAAAGGTGGTGTCGATACTTTCGACAAAATGTTACGTGGATTCACTGGTAAAAGAAAAACAAACCGCTGGCCCCAAGCATTATTTTATAATATTCTGGATGTCGCTGGACTTGCAGCGTTCAGGCTTTTTGAGCATAGTCACCCTATGTGGAACACCAATAAGTCTGAGAAGCGCAAAATATTTTTGAAAGAGCTTTCTATGGAGCTAGCGCAGAAACAATTACACAACCGATGCAAAACAAAAATAAATTCAACAACAAAAATTGCAATGGACTTGATCGACTTCAAACGGGTTCCTGAAGTACCGGGATCGCGACCGCTAGTACAGGTAGGCTTTCATAATTTATTTTATTTCAAAATAAGTTAATTTTATAATATATTTTCAAAATTATTCTTTTTTCCTAGATAAACCATTTGAAACGGCGGTGTGAAACATGTAAAACTGCCAAAATCGACAATAAAACAACAGCAGTTTGTGACTATTGCCTTACGCCGACGTGCACCAAACACTATATAAGGGAGTGCGAAAAGTGTTATTTTGCAAAATACGATGCCGATGCTGATACGGATTCAGATAGTGATGAAAATACGGACATTACTCCAACAACGTCTACACCAAGTCGAAGGGCATCAAAAAGACAGCATAGAATTTCACCTATTTGAGAGATTAAAAATTAAAACTTTTTATTATTTTTATTTTTTTCAAATAAAAAAAACTCGTTTCCAACAATACACACTTGTTTCATTAAATTATGTTCATAAATAAGTGAAATATTGGCTTTTTGATAAAAAAAAATCTTAAAAAGGTAAAATTTCCATACAAAATACATTGATGGGCACTGAGTGCCCAAGTCACGAGATTAAGTTGTATAGCCAAGTCACGGTTCTAAGGTTAATATGTTCCACCAGGCAGTCAGCTACCCACGTATCAAGTTTCAACGCAATCCAGTCATAAATAGAATTTTTCCGAATAGGTCGGTCCCTGGCCCACTTCCCGGAAGAAAAAGTACTTCATATATTATACCAGGCAGCCAGATACCCACCTATCAAGTTTCAACGCAATCCAGTCATAAATAGAATGTTTTCGAATAGATCGGTCCCTGGTCCACTTCCCGGAAGAAAAAGTACTTAATATATTACACCAGGTAGCCAGCTACCCATGTGTCACATTTAAACGCAATCCAACCGGAAGAAAAAGAACTTAATATGTTCCACCAGGCAGTCAGCTACCCACGTATCAAGTTTCAACGCAATCCAGTTATAAATATAATTTTTTCGAATAGATCGGTCCCTGGTCCACTTCTCGGAGGAAAAAGTACTTTATATGTTGAACCAGGAAGACAGCTACCCACTTATCAAGTTTCAACGTAATCCAACCATAAATATAATTTTTTCGAATAGGTCGGTTCCTGGTCCACTTCCCGGAAGAAAAAGTACTTCATATATTATACCAGACACCCAGCTACCCATGTGTCAAATTTAAATGCAATCCAACCATAAATATAATTTTTTCGAATAGGTCGGTCCCTAGTCCACCTCCCGGAAGAAAAAGTACTTCATATATTATACCAGACACCCAGCTACCCATTTATTAAGTTTCAACGCAATCCAGCCATAAATAGTATTTTTTCGAATAGGTCCGGTCCCTGGTCCACTTCTCGGAGGAAAAAGTACTTTATATGTTGAACCAGGCAGACAGCTACCCACCTATCAAGTTTCAACGCAATCCAGCCATAAATATAATTTTTTCGAATAAGTCGGTCCCTGGTCCACTTCCCGGAAGCAAAAGTACGTTTTATGTTCCACCAGGCAGTCAGCTACCCACGTATCAAGTTTCAACGCAATCCAACCATAAATATAATTTTTTCGAAAAGGTCGGTCCCTGGTCCACTTCCCAGAAGCAAAAGTACTTAATATGTTCCACCAGTCAGTCAGCTACCCACGTATCAAGTTTCAACGGAATCAACCAGGAATAGAATTTGTTCAAATAGGTCGGCCCCTGGTCCACTTCCCGGAAGAAAAAGTACTTTATATATTATACCAGGCAGCCAGCTACCCACATATCAAGTTTCAACGCAATCCAGCCATAAATATAATTTATTCAAATAGATCGGTCTCTGGTCCACTTCCCGGAAGAAAAAGTACTTCATATATTATACCAGGCAGCCAGCTACCCACCTATCAAGTTTCAAAGCAATCCAGTCATAAATATAATTTTTTCGAATAGATCGGTCCCTGGTCCACTTCCCGGAAGAAAAAGTACTTCATATATTATACCAGGCAGCCAGCTACCCATGTGTCAAATTTAAAGGCAATCCAACCATAAATATAATTTTTTCGAATAGATGGGTCCCTCGTCCACTTCCCGGAAGAAAAAGTACTTCATATATTATACCAGGCACCCAGATACCCACCTTTTAAGTTTCAACGCAATCCAGCTATAAATACATTTTTTTCGAATAGATCGGTTCCTGGTCCACTTCCCGGAAGAAAAAGTACTTAATATATTATACCAGGCACCAGCTACTCATGTATCAAGTTTCAACGCAATCCAGTCATAAATTGAATTTTTCCGAATAGGTCGGTCCCTGGTCCACTTCCCGGAAGAAAAAGTACTTCATATATTATACCAGGTAGCCAGCTACCCATGTGTCAAATTTAACCGCAATCCATCCATAAATATAATTTTTTCGAATAGGTCGGTCCCTGGTCCACTTCCCGGAAGAAAAAGTACTTCATATATTATACCAGGCAGCCAGCTATCCATGTGTCAAATTTAAACGCAATCCAACCATAAACATACTTTTTTCGAATAGGTCGGTCCCTGGCCCACTTCCCGGAAGGAAAAAGGACTTTATGTGTTGAACCAGGGAGCCAGCACCCACGTATCAAGTTTCAACGCAATCCAACCATAAATATAATTTTTCCGAACAGGTCGGTCCCTGGTCCTCTTCCCGGAAGAAAAAGTACGTTATATGTTGCTTTAGAAAGCCGGCTACCCACCTATCAAGTTTCAACGCAATCCAGCCATAAATAGAATTTTTTCGAATAGGTCGGTCCCTGATCCACTTTCCGGAAGAAAAAGTACTTCATATATTATACCAGGCAGCCAGCTACCCACGTGTCAAATTTAAACGCAATCCAACCATAAATATAATTTTTTCGAATAGATCGGTCCCTCGTCCACTTCCCGGAAGAAAAAGTACTTCATATATTATACCAGGCACCCAGCTACCCACCTATCAACTTTCAACTCAATCCAGCCATAAATACAATTTTTCCGAATAGATCGGTCCCTGGCCCACTTCCCGGAAGAAAAAGTACTTCATATATTATACCAGGCAGCCAGCTACCCATGTGCCAAATTTAACCGCAATCCAACCATAAATATAATTTTTTCGAATAGGTCGGTCCCTGGTCCACTTCCCGGAAGAAAAAGTACGTTTTATGTTCCACCAGGCAGTCAGCTACCCACCTATCAAGTTTCAACGCACTCCAGTCATAAATAGAATTTTTTCGAATAGATCGGTCCCTGGTCCACTTCTCGGAGGAAAAAGTACTTTATATGTTGAACCAGGCAGACAGCTACCCACTTATCAAGTTTCAACGTAATCCAACCATAAAATTAATTTTTTCGAATAGGACGGTCCCTGGTCCACTTCCCGGAAGAAAAAGTACTTCAGATATTATACCAGACACCCAGCTACCCACCTATCAAGTTTCAACGCAATCCAGCCATAAATCTAATTTTTTCGAATAGATCGGTCCCTGGTCCACTTCCCGGAAGAAAAAGTACTTCATATTTATACCAGGCAGCCAGCTACCCATGTGTCAAATTTAAACGCAATCCAACCATAAATATAATTTTTTCGAATAGATCGGTCCCTCGTCCACTTCCCCGAAGAAAAAGTACTTCATATATTATACCAGGCACCCAGCTACCCACCTATCAAGTTTCAACGCAATCCAGCCATAAATACAATTTTTTCGAATAGATCGGTCCCTGGTCCACTTCCCGGAAGAAAAAGTACTTCATATATTATACCAGGCAGCCAGCTACTCAAGTATCAAGTTTCAACGCAATCCAACCATAAATATAATTTTTTTGAATAGGTCGGTCCCTGGTCCTCTTCCCGGAAGAAAAAGTACGTTATATGTTGCTTTAGAAAGCCGGCTACCCACCTATCAAATTTAAACGCAATCCAACCATAAATATAATTTTTTCGAATAGATCGGTCCCTCGTCCACTTCCCGGAAGAAAAAGTACTTCATATATTATACCAGGCACCCAGCTACCCACCTATCAACTTTCAACTCAATCCAGCCATAAATACAATTTTTCCGAATAGATCGGTCCCTGGTCCACTTCCCGGAAGAAAAAGTACTTAATATGTTCCACCAGGCAGTCAGCTACCCACTTATCAAGTTTCAACGTAATCCAACCATAAATATAATTTTTTCGAATAGGTCGGTCCCTGGTCCACTTCCCGGAAGAAAAAGTACTTCATATATTATACCAGACACCCAACTACCCACCTATCAAGTTTCAACGCAATCCAACCATAAATATAATTTTTTCGAATAGGTCGGTCCCTGGTCCACTTCCCGGAAGAAAAAGTACTTAATATGTTCCACCAGGCAGTCAGCTACCAATGTGTCAAATTTAACCGCAATCCAACCATAAATATAATTTTTTCGAATAGGTCGGTCCCTGGTCCACTTCCCGGAAGAAAAAGTACTTAATATGTTCCGCCAGGTAGTCAGCTACCCACTTATCAAGTTTCAACGTAATCCAACCATAAATATAATTTTTTCGAATAGGTCGGTCCCTGGTCCACTTCCCGGAAGAAAAAGTACTTCATATATTATACCAGACACCCAGCTACCCACCTATCAAGTTTCAACGCAATCCAGCAATAAATATAATTTTTTCGAATAGATCGGTCCCTGGTCCACTTCCCGGAAGAAAAAGTACTTCATATTTTATACCAGGCAGCCAGCTACCCACGTGTCAAATTTAAACGCAATCCAACCATAAATATAATTTTTTCGAATAGAGCGGTCCCTCGTCCACTTCCCGGAAGAAAAAGTACTTCATATATTATACCAGGCACCCAGCTACCCACCTATCAACTTTCAACTCAATCCAGCCATAAATACAATTTTTCCGAATAGATCGGTCCCTGGTCCACTTCCCGGAAGAAAAAGTACTTCATATATTATACCAGGCAGCCAGCTACTCAAGTATCAAGTTTCAACGCAATCCAGTCATAAATAGAATTTTTCCGAATAGGTCGGTCCCTGGTCCACTTCCCGGAAGAAAAAGTACTTCATATATTATACCAGGCTGCCTGCTACCCATGTGTCAAATTTAACCGCAATCCAACCATAAATATAATTTTTTCGAATAGGTCGGTCCCTGGTCCACTTCCCGGAAGAAAAAGTACTTCATATATTATACCAGGCAGCCAGCTATCCATGTGTCAAATTTAAACGCAATCCAACCATAAACATAATTTTTTCGAATAGGTCGGTCCCTGGCCCACTTCCCGGAAGGAAAAAGGACTTTATGTGTTGAACCAGGGAGCCAGCACCCACGTATCAAGTTTCAACGCAATCCAACCATAAATATAATTTTTCCGAACAGGTCGGTCCCTGGTCCTCTTCCCGGAAGAAAAAGTACGTTATATGTTGCTTTAGAAAGCCGGCTACCCACCTATCAAGTTTCAACGCAATCCAGCCATAAATAGAATTTTTTCGAATAGGTCGGTCCCTGATCCACTTTCCGGAAGAAAAAGTACTTCATATATTATACCAGGCAGCCAGCTACCCACGTGTCAAATTTAAACGCAATCCAACCATAAATATAATTTTTTCGAATAGATCGGTCCCTCGTCCACTTCCCGGAAGAAAAAGTACTTCATATATTATACCAGGCACCCAGCTACCCACCTATCAACTTTCAACTCAATCCAGCCATAAAAACAATTTTTCCGAATAGATCGGTCCCTGGTCCACTTCCCGGAAGAAAAAGTACTTCATATATTATACCATGCAGCCAGCTACCCATGTGCCAAATTTAACCGCAATCCAACCATAAATATAATTTTTTCGAATAGGTCGGTCCCTGGTCCACTTCTCGGAAGAAAAAGTACGTTTTATATTCCACCAGGCAGTCAGCTACCCACCTATCAAGTTTCAACGCAATCCAGTCATAAATAGAATTTTTTCGAATAGATCGGTCCCTGGTCCACTTCCCGGAAGAAAAAGTACTTCATATTTATACCAGGCAGCCAGCTACCCATGTGTCAAATTTAAACGCAATCCAACCATAAATATAATTTTTTCGAATAGATCGGTCCCTCGTCCACTTCCCGGAAGAAAAAGTACTTCATATATTATACCAGGCACCCAGCTACCCACCTATCAAGTTTCAACGCAATCCAGCCATAAATACAATTTTTTCGAATAGATCGGTCCCTGGTCCACTTCCCGGAAGAAAAAGTACTTCATATATTATACCAGGCAGCCAGCTACTCAAGTATCAAGTTTCAACGCAATCCAGTCATAAATAGAATTTTTCCGAATAGGTCGGTCCCTGGTCCACTTCCCGGAAGAAAAAGTACTTCATATATTATACCAGGCTGCCTGCTACCCATGTGTCAAATTTAACCGCAATCCAACCATAAATATAATTTTTTCGAATAGGTCGGTCCCTGGTCCACTTCCCGGAAGAAAAAGTACTTAATATGTTCCGCCAGGCAGTCAGCTACCCACTTATCAAGTTTCAACGTAATCCAACCATAAATATAATTTTTTCGAATAGGTCGGTCCCTGGTCCACTTCCCCGAAGAAAAAGTACTTCATATATTATACCAGACACCCAGCTACCCACCTATCAAGTTTCAACGCAATCCAGCAATAAATATAATTTTTTCGAATAGATCGGTCCCTGGTCCACTTCCCGGAAGAAAAAGTACTTCATATTTTATACCAAGCAGCCAGCTACCCACGTGTCAAATTTAAACGCAATCCAACCATAAATATAATTTTTTCGAATAGAGCGGTCCCTCGTCCACTTCCCGGAAGAAAAAGTACTTCATATATTATACCAGGCACCCAGCTACCCACCTATCAACTTTCAACTCAATCCAGCCATAAATACAATTTTTCCGAATAGATCGGTCCCTGGTCCACTTCCCGGAAGAAAAAGTACTTCATATATTATACCAGGCACCCAGCTACCCACCTATCAAGTTTCAACGCAATCCAGCCATAAATAGAATTTTTTCGAATAGATCGGTCCCTGGTCCACTTCTCGGAGGAAAAAGTACTTTATATGTTGAACCAGGCAGACAGCTACCCACTTATCAAGTTTCAACGTAATCCAACCATAAAATTAATTTTTTCGAATAGGACGGTCCCTGGTCCACTTCCCGGAAGAAAAAGTACTTCATATATTATACCAGACACCCAGCTACCCACCTATCAAGTTTCAACGCAATCCAGCCATAAATATAATTTTTTCGAATAGATCGGTCCCTGGTCCACTTCCCGGAAGAAAAAGTACTTCATATGTTGAACCAGGCAGACAGCTACCCACTTATCAAGTTTCAACGTAATCCAACCATAAAATTAATTTTTTCGAATAGGACGGTCCCTGGTCCACTTCCCGGAAGAAAAAGTACTTCATATATTATACCAGACACCCAGCTACCCACCTATCAAGTTTCAACGCAATCCAGCCATAAATATAATTTTTTCGAATAGATCGGTCCCTGGTCCACTTCCCGGAAGAAAAAGTACTTTATATGTTGAACCAGGCAGACAGCTACCCACTTATCAAGTTTCAACGTAATCCAACCATAAAATTAATTTTTTCGAATAGGACGGTCCCTGGTCCACTTCCCGGAAGAAAAAGTACTTCATATATTATACCAGACACCCAGCTACCCACCTATCAAGTTTCAACGCAATCCAGCCATAAATAGAATTTTTTCGAATAGATCGGTCCCTGGTCCACTTCTCGGAGGAAAAAGTACTTTATATGTTGAACCAGGCAGACAGCTACCCACTTATCAAGTTTCAACGTAATCCAACCATAAAATTAATTTTTTCGAATAGGACGGTCCCTGGTCCACTTCCCGGAAGAAAAAGTACTTCATATATTATACCAGACACCCAGCTACCCACCTATCAAGTTTCAACGCAATCCAGCCATAAATATAATTTTTTCGAATAGATCGGTCCCTGGTCCACTTCCCGGAAGAAAAAGTACTTCATATGTTGAACCAGGCAGACAGCTACCCACTTATCAAGTTTCAACGTAATCCAACCATAAAATTAATTTTTTCGAATAGGACGGTCCCTGGTCCACTTCCCGGAAGAAAAAGTACTTCATATATTATACCAGACACCCAGCTACCCACCTATCAAGTTTCAACGCAATCCAGCCATAAATATAATTTTTTCGAATAGATCGGTCCCTGGTCCACTTCCCGGAAGAAAAAGTACTTTATATGTTGAACCAGGCAGACAGCTACCCACTTATCAAGTTTCAACGTAATCCAACCATAAAATTAATTTTTTCGAATAGGACGGTCCCTGGTCCACTTCCCGGAAGAAAAAGTACTTCATATATTATACCAGACACCCAGCTACCCACCTATCAAGTTTCAACGCAATCCAGCCATAAATATAATTTTTTCGAATAGATCGGTCCCTGGTCCACTTCCCGGAAGAAAAAGTACTTCATATTTATACCAGGCAGCTAGCTACCCATGTGTCAAATTTAAACGCAATCCAACCATAAATATAATTTTTTCAAATAGATCGGTCCCTCGTCCACTTCCCGGAAGAAAAAGTACTTCATATATTATACCAGGCACCCAGCTACCCACCTATCAAGTTTCAACGAAATCCAGCCATAAATACAATTTTTTCGAATAGATCGGTCGCTGGTCCACTTCCCGGAAGAAAAAGTACTTCATATATTATACCAGGCAGCCAGCTACTCAAGTATCAAGTTTCAACGCAATCCAACCATAAATATAATTTTTTCGAATAGGTCGGTCCCTGGTCCACTTCCCGGAAGAAAAAGTACTTCATATATTATACCATGCAGCCAGCTACCCATGTGCCAAATTTAACCGCAATCCAACCATAAATATAATTTTTTCGAATAGGTCGGTCCCTGGTCCACTTCCCGGAAGAAAAAGTTCGTTTTATGTTCCACCAGGCAGTCAGCTACCCACCTATCAAGTTTCAACGCAATCCAGTCATAAATAGAATTTTTTCGAATAGATCGGTCCCTGGTCCACTTCTCGGAGGAAAAAGTACTTTATATGTTGAACCAGGCAGACAGCTACCCACTTATCAAGTTTCAACGTAATCCAACCATAAAATTAATTTTTTCGAATAGGACGGTCCCTGGTCCACTTCCCGGAAGAAAAAGTACTTCATATATTATACCAGACACCCAGCTACCCACCTATCAAGTTTCAACGCAATCCAGCCATAAATATAATTTTTTCGAATAGATCGGTCCCTGGTCCACTTCCCGGAAGAAAAAGTACTTCATATTTATACCAGGCAGCCAGCTACCCATGTGTCAAATTTAAACGCAATCCAACCATAAATATAATTTTTTCGAATAGATCGGTCCCTCGTCCACTTCCCGGAAGAAAAAGTACTTCATATATTATACCAGGCACCCAGCTACCCACCTATCAAGTTTCAACGAAATCCAGCCATAAATACAATTTTTTCGAATAGATCGGTCGCTGGTCCACTTCCCGGAAGAAAAAGTACTTCATATATTATACCAGGCAGCCAGCTACTCAAGTATCAAGTTTCAACGCAATCCAACCATAAATATAATTTTTTCGAATAGGTCGGTCCCTGGTCCACTTCCCGGAAGAAAAAGTACTTAATATGTTCCACCAGGCAGTCAGCTACCCACTTATCTTGTTTCAACGTAATCCAACCATAAATATAATCTTTTCGAATAGGTCGGTCCCTGGTCCACTTCCCGGAAGAAAAAGTACTTCATATATTATACCAGGCAGCCAGCTACCCACGTATCAAGTTTCAACGCAATCCAACCATAAATATAATTTTTTCGAATAGGTCGGTCCCTGGTCCACTTCCCGGAAGAAAAAGTACTTAATATGTTCCACCAGGCAGTCAGCTACCCACTTATCAAGTTTCAACGTAATCCAACCATAAATATAATTTTTTCGAATAGGTCGGTCCCTGGTCCACTTCCCGGAAGAAAAAGTACTTCATATATTATACCAGACACCCAGCTACCCACCTATCAAGTTTCAACGCAATCCAGCAATAAATATAATTTTTTCGAATAGATCGGTCCCTGGTCCACTTCCCGGAAGAAAAAGTACTTCATATTTTATACCAGGCAGCCAGCTACCCACGTGTCAAATTTAAACGCAATCCAACCATAAATATAATTTTTTCGAATAGAGCGGTCCCTCGTCCACTTCCCGGAAGAAAAAGTACTTCATATATTATACCAGGCACCCAGCTACCCACCTATCAACTTTCAACTCAATCCAGCCATAAATACAATTTTTCCGGATAGATCGGTCCCTGGTCCACTTCCCGGAAGAAAAAGTACTTCATATATTATACCAGGCAGCCAGCTACCCATGTGCCAAATTTAACCGCAATCCAACCATAAATATAATTTTTTCGAATAGGTCGGTGCCTGGTCCACTTCCCGGAAGAAAAAGTACGTTTTATGTTCCACCAGGCAGTCAGCTACCCACCTATCAAGTTTCAACGCAATCCAGCCATAAATATAATTTTTTCGAATAGATCGGTCCCTCGTCCACTTCCCGGAAGAAAAAGTACTTCATATATTATACCAGGCAGCCAGCTACTCAAGTATCAAGTTTCAACGCAATCCAGTCATAAATAGAATTTTTCCGAATAGGTCGGTCCCTCGTCCACTTCCCGGAAGAAAAAGTACTTCATCCATGTGTCAAATTTAAACGCAATCCAACCATAAATATAATTTTTTCGAATAGATCGGTCCCTCGTCCACTTCCCGGAAGAAAAAGTACTTCATATATTATACCAGGCACCCAGCTACCCACCTATCAAGTTTCAACGCAATCCAGCCATAAATACAATTTTTTCGAATAGATCGGTCCCTGGTCCACTTCCCGGAAGAAAAAGTACTTCATATATTATACCAGGCAGCCAGCTACTCAAGTATCAAGTTTCAACGCAATCCAGTCATAAATAGAATTTTTCCGAATAGGTCGGTCCCTGGTCCACTTCCCGGAAGAAAAAGTACTTCATATATTATACCAGGCTGCCTGCTACCCATGTGTCAAATTTAACCGCAATCCAACCATAAATATAATTTTTTCGAATAGGTCGGTCCCTGGTCCACTTCCCGGAAGAAAAAGTACTTAATATGTTCCGCCAGGCAGTCAGCTACCCACTTATCAAGTTTCAACGTAATCCAACCATAAATATAATTTTTTCGAATAGGTCGGTCCCTGGTCCACTTCCCCGAAGAAAAAGTACTTCATATATTATACCAGACACCCAGCTACCCACCTATCAAGTTTCAACGCAATCCAGCAATAAATATAATTTTTTCGAATAGATCGGTCCCTGGTCCACTTCCCGGAAGAAAAAGTACTTCATATTTTATACCAAGCAGCCAGCTACCCACGTGTCAAATTTAAACGCAATCCAACCATAAATATAATTTTTTCGAATAGAGCGGTCCCTCGTCCACTTCCCGGAAGAAAAAGTACTTCATATATTATACCAGGCACCCAGCTACCCACCTATCAACTTTCAACTCAATCCAGCCATAAATACAATTTTTCCGAATAGATCGGTCCCTGGTCCACTTCCCGGAAGAAAAAGTACTTCATATATTATACCAGGCACCCAGCTACCCACCTATCAAGTTTCAACGCAATCCAGCCATAAATAGAATTTTTTCGAATAGATCGGTCCCTGGTCCACTTCTCGGAGGAAAAAGTACTTTATATGTTGAACCAGGCAGACAGCTACCCACTTATCAAGTTTCAACGTAATCCAACCATAAAATTAATTTTTTCGAATAGGACGGTCCCTGGTCCACTTCCCGGAAGAAAAAGTACTTCATATATTATACCAGACACCCAGCTACCCACCTATCAAGTTTCAACGCAATCCAGCCATAAATATAATTTTTTCGAATAGATCGGTCCCTGGTCCACTTCCCGGAAGAAAAAGTACTTCATATGTTGAACCAGGCAGACAGCTACCCACTTATCAAGTTTCAACGTAATCCAACCATAAAATTAATTTTTTCGAATAGGACGGTCCCTGGTCCACTTCCCGGAAGAAAAAGTACTTCATATATTATACCAGACACCCAGCTACCCACCTATCAAGTTTCAACGCAATCCAGCCATAAATATAATTTTTTCGAATAGATCGGTCCCTGGTCCACTTCCCGGAAGAAAAAGTACTTTATATGTTGAACCAGGCAGACAGCTACCCACTTATCAAGTTTCAACGTAATCCAACCATAAAATTAATTTTTTCGAATAGGACGGTCCCTGGTCCACTTCCCGGAAGAAAAAGTACTTCATATATTATACCAGACACCCAGCTACCCACCTATCAAGTTTCAACGCAATCCAGCCATAAATAGAATTTTTTCGAATAGATCGGTCCCTGGTCCACTTCTCGGAGGAAAAAGTACTTTATATGTTGAACCAGGCAGACAGCTACCCACTTATCAAGTTTCAACGTAATCCAACCATAAAATTAATTTTTTCGAATAGGACGGTCCCTGGTCCACTTCCCGGAAGAAAAAGTACTTCATATATTATACCAGACACCCAGCTACCCACCTATCAAGTTTCAACGCAATCCAGCCATAAATATAATTTTTTCGAATAGATCGGTCCCTGGTCCACTTCCCGGAAGAAAAAGTACTTCATATGTTGAACCAGGCAGACAGCTACCCACTTATCAAGTTTCAACGTAATCCAACCATAAAATTAATTTTTTCGAATAGGACGGTCCCTGGTCCACTTCCCGGAAGAAAAAGTACTTCATATATTATACCAGACACCCAGCTACCCACCTATCAAGTTTCAACGCAATCCAGCCATAAATATAATTTTTTCGAATAGATCGGTCCCTGGTCCACTTCCCGGAAGAAAAAGTACTTTATATGTTGAACCAGGCAGACAGCTACCCACTTATCAAGTTTCAACGTAATCCAACCATAAAATTAATTTTTTCGAATAGGACGGTCCCTGGTCCACTTCCCGGAAGAAAAAGTACTTCATATATTATACCAGACACCCAGCTACCCACCTATCAAGTTTCAACGCAATCCAGCCATAAATATAATTTTTTCGAATAGATCGGTCCCTGGTCCACTTCCCGGAAGAAAAAGTACTTCATATTTATACCAGGCAGCTAGCTACCCATGTGTCAAATTTAAACGCAATCCAACCATAAATATAATTTTTTCGAATAGATCGGTCCCTCGTCCACTTCCCGGAAGAAAAAGTACTTCATATATTATACCAGGCACCCAGCTACCCACCTATCAAGTTTCAACGAAATCCAGCCATAAATACAATTTTTTCGAATAGATCGGTCGCTGGTCCACTTCCCGGAAGAAAAAGTACTTCATATATTATACCAGGCAGCCAGCTACTCAAGTATCAAGTTTCAACGCAATCCAACCATAAATATAATTTTTTCGAATAGGTCGGTCCCTGGTCCACTTCCCGGAAGAAAAAGTACTTCATATATTATACCATGCAGCCAGCTACCCATGTGCCAAATTTAACCGCAATCCAACCATAAATATAATTTTTTCGAATAGGTCGGTCCCTGGTCCACTTCCCGGAAGAAAAAGTTCGTTTTATGTTCCACCAGGCAGTCAGCTACCCACCTATCAAGTTTCAACGCAATCCAGTCATAAATAGAATTTTTTCGAATAGATCGGTCCCTGGTCCACTTCTCGGAGGAAAAAGTACTTTATATGTTGAACCAGGCAGACAGCTACCCACTTATCAAGTTTCAACGTAATCCAACCATAAAATTAATTTTTTCGAATAGGACGGTCCCTGGTCCACTTCCCGGAAGAAAAAGTACTTCATATATTATACCAGACACCCAGCTACCCACCTATCAAGTTTCAACGCAATCCAGCCATAAATATAATTTTTTCGAATAGATCGGTCCCTGGTCCACTTCCCGGAAGAAAAAGTACTTCATATTTATACCAGGCAGCCAGCTACCCATGTGTCAAATTTAAACGCAATCCAACCATAAATATAATTTTTTCGAATAGATCGGTCCCTCGTCCACTTCCCGGAAGAAAAAGTACTTCATATATTATACCAGGCACCCAGCTACCCACCTATCAAGTTTCAACGAAATCCAGCCATAAATACAATTTTTTCGAATAGATCGGTCGCTGGTCCACTTCCCGGAAGAAAAAGTACTTCATATATTATACCAGGCAGCCAGCTACTCAAGTATCAAGTTTCAACGCAATCCAACCATAAATATAATTTTTTCGAATAGGTCGGTCCCTGGTCCACTTCCCGGAAGAAAAAGTACTTAATATGTTCCACCAGGCAGTCAGCTACCCACTTATCTTGTTTCAACGTAATCCAACCATAAATATAATCTTTTCGAATAGGTCGGTCCCTGGTCCACTTCCCGGAAGAAAAAGTACTTCATATATTATACCAGGCAGCCAGCTACCCACGTATCAAGTTTCAACGCAATCCAACCATAAATATAATTTTTTCGAATAGGTCGGTCCCTGGTCCACTTCCCGGAAGAAAAAGTACTTAATATGTTCCACCAGGCAGTCAGCTACCCACTTATCAAGTTTCAACGTAATCCAACCATAAATATAATTTTTTCGAATAGGTCGGTCCCTGGTCCACTTCCCGGAAGAAAAAGTACTTCATATATTATACCAGACACCCAGCTACCCACCTATCAAGTTTCAACGCAATCCAGCAATAAATATAATTTTTTCGAATAGATCGGTCCCTGGTCCACTTCCCGGAAGAAAAAGTACTTCATATTTTATACCAGGCAGCCAGCTACCCACGTGTCAAATTTAAACGCAATCCAACCATAAATATAATTTTTTCGAATAGAGCGGTCCCTCGTCCACTTCCCGGAAGAAAAAGTACTTCATATATTATACCAGGCACCCAGCTACCCACCTATCAACTTTCAACTCAATCCAGCCATAAATACAATTTTTCCGGATAGATCGGTCCCTGGTCCACTTCCCGGAAGAAAAAGTACTTCATATATTATACCAGGCAGCCAGCTACCCATGTGCCAAATTTAACCGCAATCCAACCATAAATATAATTTTTTCGAATAGGTCGGTGCCTGGTCCACTTCCCGGAAGAAAAAGTACGTTTTATGTTCCACCAGGCAGTCAGCTACCCACCTATCAAGTTTCAACGCAATCCAGCCATAAATATAATTTTTTCGAATAGATCGGTCCCTCGTCCACTTCCCGGAAGAAAAAGTACTTCATATATTATACCAGGCAGCCAGCTACTCAAGTATCAAGTTTCAACGCAATCCAGTCATAAATAGAATTTTTCCGAATAGGTCGGTCCCTCGTCCACTTCCCGGAAGAAAAAGTACTTCATATATTATACCAGGCACCCAGCTACCCACCTATCAAGTTTCAACGCAATCCAGCCATAAATACAATTTTTTCGAATAGATCGGTCCCTGGTCCACTTCCCGGAAGAAAAAGTACTTCATATATTATACCAGGCAGCCAGCTACTCAAGTATCAAGTTTCAACGCAATCCAGTCATAAATAGAATTTTTCCGAATAGGTCGGTCCCTGGTCCACTTCCCGGAAGAAAAAGTACTTCATATATTATACCAGGCTGCCTGCTACCCATGTGTCAAATTTAACCGCAATCCAACCATAAATATAATTTTTTCGAATAGGTCGGTCCCTGGTCCACTTCCCGGAAGAAAAAGTACTTAATATGTTCCACCAGGCAGTCAGCTACCCACTTATCAAGTTTCAACGCAATCCAGCCATAAATATAATTTTTTCGAATAGATCGGTCCCTCGTCCACTTCCCGGAAGAAAAAGTACTTCATATATTATACCAGGCAGCCAGCTACTCAAGTATCAAGTTTCAACGCAATCCAGTCATAAATAGAATTTTTCCGAATAGGTCGGTCCCTCGTCCACTTCCCGGAAGAAAAAGTACTTCATATTTATACCAGGCAGCCAGCTACCCATGTGTCAAATTTAAACGCAATCCAACCATAAATATAATTTTTTCGAATAGATCGGTCCCTCGTCCACTTCCCGGAAGAAAAAGTACTTCATATATTATACCAGGCACCCAGCTACCCACCTATCAAGTTTCAACGCAATCCAGCCATAAATATAATTTTTTCGAATAGATCGGTCCCTGGTCCACTTCCCGGAAGAAAAAGTACTTCATATATTATACCAGGCAGCCAGCTACTTAAGTATCAAGTTTCAACGCAATCCAGTCATAAATAGAATTTTTCCGAATAGGTCGGTCCCTGGTCCACTTCCCGGAAGAAAAAGTACTTCATATATTATACCAGGCAGCCAGCTACCCACGTGTCAAATTTAAACGCAATCCAACCATAAATATAATTTTTTCGAATAGAGCGGTCCCTCGTCCACTTCCCGGAAGAAAAAGTACTTCATATATTATACCAGGCACCCAGCTACCCACCTATCAACTTTCAACTCAATCCAGCCATAAATACAATTTTTCCGAATAGATCGGTCCCTGGTCCACTTCCCGGAAGAAAAAGTACTTCATATATTATACCAGGCAGCCAGCTACCCATGTGTCAAATTTAAACGCAATCCAACCATAAATATAATTTTTTCGAATAGATCGGTCCCTCGTCCACTTCCCGGAAGAAAAAGTACTTCATATATTATACCAGGCACCCAGCTACCCACCTATCAAGTTTCAACGCAATCCAGCCATAAATACAATTTTTTCGAATAGATCGGTCCCTGGTCCACTTCCCGGAAGAAAAAGTACTTCATATATTATACCAGGCAGCCAGCTACTCAAGTATCAAGTTTCAACGCAATCCAGTCATAAATAGAATTTTTCCGAATAGGTCGGTCCCTGGTCCACTTCCCGGAAGAAAAAGTACTTCATATATTATACCAGGCTGCCTGCTACCCATGTGTCAAATTTAACCGCAATCCAACCATAAATATAATTTTTTCGAATAGGTCGGTCCCTGGTCCACTTCCCGGAAGAAAAAGTACTTAATATGTTCCACCAGGCAGTCAGCTACCCACTTATCAAGTTTCAACGTAATCCAACCATAAATATATTTTTTTCGAATAGGTCGGTCCCTGGTCCACTTCCCGGAAGAAAAAGTACTTCATATATTATACCAGACACCCAGCTACCCACCTATCAAGTTTCAACGCAATCCAACCATAAATATAATTTTTTCGAATAGGTCGGTCCCTGGTCCACTTCCCGGACGAAAAAGTACTTAATATGTTCCGCCAGGCAGTCAGCTACCCACTTATCAAGTTTCAACGTAATCCAACCATAAATACAATTTTTTCGAATAGGTCGGTCCCTGGTCCACTTCCCGGAAGAAAAAGTACTTCATATATTATACCAGACACCCAGCTACCCACCTATCAAGTTTCAACGCAATCCAGCAATAAATATAATTTTTTCGAATAGATCGGTCCCTGGTCCACTTCCCGGAAGAAAAAGTACTTCATATTTTATACCAGGCAGCCAGCTACCCACGTGTCAAATTTAAACGCAATCCAACCACAAATATAATTTTTTCGAATAGAGCGGTCCCTCGTCCACTTCCCGGAAGAAAAAGTACTTCATATATTATACCAGGCACCCAGCTACCCACCTATCAACTTTCAACTCAATCCAGCCATAAATACAATTTTTCCGAATAGATCGGTCCCTGGTCCACTTCCCGGAAGAAAAAGTACTTCATATATTATACCAGGCAGCCAGCTACTCAAGTATCAAGTTTCAACGCAATCCAGTCATAAATAGAATTTTTCCGAATAGGTCGGTCCCTGGTCCACTTCCCGGAAGAAAAAGTACTTCATATATTATACCAGGCTGCCTGCTACCCATGTGTCAAATTTAACCGCAATCCAACCATAAATATAATTTTTTCGAATAGGTCGGTCCCTGGTCCACTTCCCGGAAGAAAAAGTACTTCATATATTATACCAGGCAGCCAGCTACCCACGTATCAAGTTTCAACGCAATCCAACCATAAATATAATTTTTTCGAATAGGTCGGTCCCTGGTCCACTTCCCGGAAGAAAAAGTACTTAATATGTTCCACCAGGCAGTCAGCTACCCACTTATCAAGTTTCAACGTAATCCAACCATAAATATAATTTTTTCGAATAGGTCGGTCCCTGGTCCACTTCCCGGAAGAAAAAGTACTTCATATATTATACTAGACACCCAGCTACCCACCTATCAAGTTTCAACGCAATCCAGCAATAAATATAATTTTTTCGAATAGATCGGTCCCTGGTCCACTTCCCGGAAGAAAAAGTACTTCATATTTTATACCAGGCAGACAGCTACCCACTTATCAAGTTTCAACGTAATCCAACCATAAAATTAATTTTTTCGAATAGGACGGTCCCTGGTCCACTTCCCGGAAGAAAAAGTACTTCATATATTGTACCAGACACCCAGCTACCCACCTATCAAGTTTCAACGCAATCCAGCCATAAATATAATTTTTTCGAATAGATCGGTCCCTGGTCCACTTCCCGGAAGAAAAAGTACTTCATATTTATACCAGGCAGCCAGCTACCCATGTGTCAAATTTAAACGCAATCCAACCATAAATATAATTTTTTCGAATAGATCGGTCCCTCGTCCACTTCCCGGAAGAAAAAGTACTTCATATATTATACCAGGCACCCAGCTACCCACCTATCAAGTTTCAACGAAATCCAGCCATAAATACAATTTTTTCGAATAGATCGGTCCCTGGTCCACTTCCCGGAAGACAAAGTACTTCATATATTATACCAGGCAGCCAGCTACTCAAGTATCAAGTTTCAACGCAATCCAACCATAAATATAATTTTTTCGAATAGGTCGGTCCCTGGTCCACTTCCCGGAAGAAAAAGTACTTAATATGTTCCACCAGGCAGTCAGCTACCCACTTATCTTGTTTCAACGTAATCCAACCATAAATATAATTTTTTCGAATAGGTCGGTCCCTGGTCCACTTCCCGGAAGAAAAAGTACTTCATATATTATACAGGCAGCCAGCTACCCACGTATCAAGTTTCAACGCAATCCAACTATAAATATAATTTTTTCGAATAGGTCGGTCCCTGGTCCACTTCCCGGAAGAAAAAGTACTTAATATGTTCCACCAGGCAGTCAGCTACCCACTTATCAAGTTTCAACGTAATCCAACCATAAATATAATTTTTTCGAATAGGTCGGTCCCTGGTCCACTTCCCGGAAGAAAAAGTACTTCATATATTATACCAGACACCCAGCTACCCACCTATCAAGTTTCAACGCAATCCAGCAATAAATATAATTTTTTCGAATAGATCGGTCCCTGGTCCACTTCCCGGAAGAAAAAGTACTTCATATTTTATACCAGGCAGCCAGCTACCCACGTGTCAAATTTAAACGCAATCCAACCATAAATATAATTTTTTCGAATAGAGCGGTCCCTCGTCCACTTCCCGGAAGAAAAAGTACTTCATATATTATACCAGGCACCCAGCTACCCACCTATCAACTTTCAACTCAATCCAGCCATAAATACAATTTTTCCGGATAGATCGGTCCCTGGTCCACTTCCCGGAAGAAAAAGTACTTCATATATTATACCCAGCCCATGTGCCAAATTTAACCGCAATCCAACCATAAATATAATTTTTTCGAATAGGTCGGTCCCTGGTCCACTTCCCGGAAGAAAAAGTACGTTTTATGTTCCACCAGGCAGTCAGCTACCCACCTATCAAGTTTCAACGCAATCCAGCCATAAATATAATTTTTTCGAATAGATCGGTCCCTCGTCCACTTCCCGGAAGAAAAAGTACTTCATATATTATACCAGGCAGCCAGCTACTCAAGTATCAAGTTTCAACGCAATCCAGTCATAAATAGAATTTTTCCGAATAGGTCGGTCCCTCGTCCACTTCCCGCAAGAAAAAGTACTTCATATATTATACCAGGCACCCAGCTACCCACCTATCAAGTTTCAACGCAATCCAGCCATAAATACAATTTTTTCGAATAGATCGGTCCCTGGTCCACTTCCCGGAAGAAAAAGTACTTCATATATTATACCGGCAGCCAGCTACTCAAGTATCAAGTTTCAACGCAATCCAGTCATAAATAGAATTTTTCCGAATAGGTCGGTCCCTGGTCCACTTCCCGGAAGAAAAAGTACTTCATATATTATACCAGGCTGCCTGCTACCCATGTGTCAAATTTAACCGCAATCCAACCATAAATATAATTTTTTCGAATAGGTCGGTCCCTGGTCCACTTCCCGGAAGAAAAAGTACTTAATATGTTCCACCAGGCAGTCAGCTACCCACTTATTAAGTTTCAACGCAATCCAGCCATAAATATAATTTTTTCGAATAGATCGGTCCATCGTCCACTTCCCGGAAGAAAAAGTACTTCATATATTATACTAGACACCCAGCTACCCACCTATCAAGTTTCAACGCAATCCAGCAATAAATATAATTTTTTCGAATAGATCGGTCCCTGGTCCACTTCCCGGAAGAAAAAGTACTTCATATTTTATACCAGGCAGACAGCTACCCACTTATCAAGTTTCAACGTAATCCAACCATAAAATTAATTTTTTCGAATAGGACGGTCCCTGGTCCACTTCCCGGAAGAAAAAGTACTTCATATATTATACCAGGCAGCCAGCTACTTAAGTATCAAGTTTCAACGCAATCCAGTCATAAATAGAATTTTTCCGAATAGGTCGGTCCCTGGTCCACTTCCCGGAAGAAAAAGTACTTCATATATTATACCAGGCAGCCAGCTACCCACGTGTCAAATTTAAACGCAATCCAACCATAAATATAATTTTTTCGAATAGAGCGGTCCCTCGTCCACTTCCCGGAAGAAAAAGTACTTCATATATTATACCAGGCACCCAGCTACCCACCTATCAACTTTCAACTCAATCCAGCCATAAATACAATTTTTCCGAATAGATCGGTCCCTGGTCCACTTCCCGGAAGAAAAAGTACTTCATATATTATACCAGGCAGCCAGCTACCCATGTGTCAAATTTAAACGCAATCCAACCATAAATATAATTTTTTCGAATAGATCGGTCCCTCGTCCACTTCCCGGAAGAAAAAGTACTTCATATATTATACCAGGCACCCAGCTACCCACCTATCAAGTTTCAACTCAATCCAGCCATAAATACAATTTTTTCGAATAGGTCGGTCCCTGGTCCACTTCCCGGAAGAAAAAGTACTTCATATATTATACCAGACACCCAGCTACCCACCTATCAAGTTTCAACGCAATCCAGCAATAAATATAATTTTTTCGAATAGATCGGTCCCTGGTCCACTTCCCGGAAGAAAAAGTACTTCATATTTTATACCAGGCAGCCAGCTACCCACGTGTCAAATTTAAACGCAATCCAACCATAAATATAATTTTTTCGAATAGAGCGGTCCCTCGTCCACTTCCCGGAAGAAAAAGTACTTCATATATTATACCAGGCACCCAGCTACCCACCTATCAACTTTCAAATCAATCCAGCCATAAATACAATTTTTCCGAATAGATCGGTCCCTGGTCCACTTCCCGGAAGAAAAAGTACTTCATATATTATACCAGGCAGCCAGCTACTCAAGTATCAAGTTTCAACGCAATCCAGTCATAAATAGAATTTTTCCGAATAGGTCGGTCCCTGGTCCACTTCCCGGAAGAAAAAGTACTTCATATATTATACCAGGCTGCCTGCTACCCATGTGTCAAATTTAACCGCAATCCAACCATAAATATAATTTTTTCGAATAGGTCGGTCCCTGGTCCACTTCCCGGAAGAAAAAGTACTTCATATATTATACCAGGCAGCCAGCTACCCACGTATCAAGTTTCAACGCAATCCAACCATAAATATAATTTTTTCGAATAGGTCGGTCCCTGGTCCACTTCCCGGAAGAAAAAGTACTTAATATGTTCCACCAGGCAGTCAGCTACCCACTTATCAAGTTTCAACGTAATCCAACCATAAATATAATTTTTTCGAATAGGTCGGTCCCTGGTCCACTTCCCGGAAGAAAAAGTACTTCATATATTATACTAGACACCCAGCTACCCACCTATCAAGTTTCAACGCAATCCAGCAATAAATATAATTTTTTCGAATAGATCGGTCCCTGGTCCACTTCCCGGAAGAAAAAGTACTTCATATTTTATACCAGGCAGACAGCTACCCACTTATCAAGTTTCAACGTAATCCAACCATAAAATTAATTTTTTCGAATAGGACGGTCCCTGGTCCACTTCCCGGAAGAAAAAGTACTTCATATATTGTACCAGACACCCAGCTACCCACCTATCAAGTTTCAACGCAATCCAGCCATAAATATAATTTTTTCGAATAGATCGGTCCCTGGTCCACTTCCCGGAAGAAAAAGTACTTCATATTTATACCAGGCAGCCAGCTACCCATGTGTCAAATTTAAACGCAATCCAACCATAAATATAATTTTTTCGAATAGATCGGTCCCTCGTCCACTTCCCGGAAGAAAAAGTACTTCATATATTATACCAGGCACCCAGCTACCCACCTATCAAGTTTCAACGAAATCCAGCCATAAATACAATTTTTTCGAATAGATCGGTCCCTGGTCCACTTCCCGGAAGACAAAGTACTTCATATATTATACCAGGCAGCCAGCTACTCAAGTATCAAGTTTCAACGCAATCCAAAAATAAATATAATTTTTTCGAATAGGTCGGTCCCTGGTCCACTTCCCGGAAGAAAAAGTACTTAATATGTTCCACCAGGCAGTCAGCTACCCACTTATCTTGTTTCAACGTAATCCAACCATAAATATAATTTTTTCGAATAGGTCGGTCCCTGGTCCACTTCCCGGAAGAAAAAGTACTTCATGTATTATACCAGGCAGCCAGCTACCCACGTATCAAGTTTCAACGCAATCCAACCATAAATATAATTTTTTCGAATAGGTCGGTCCCTGGTCCACTTCCCGGAAGAAAAAGTACTTAATATGTTCCACCAGGCAGTCAGCTACCCACTTATCAAGTTTCAACGTAATCCAACCATAAATATAATTTTTTCGAATAGGTCGGTCCCTGGTCCACTTCCCGGAAGAAAAAGTACTTCATATATTATACCAGACACCCAGCTACCCACCTATCAAGTTTCAACGCAATCCAGCAATAAATATAATTTTTTCGAATAGATCGGTCCCTGGTCCACTTCCCGGAAGAAAAAGTACTTCATATTTTATACCAGGCAGCCAGCTACCCACGTGTCAAATTTAAACGCAATCCAACCATAAATATAATTTTTTCGAATAGAGCGGTCCCTCGTCCACTTCCCGGAAGAAAAAGTACTTCATATATTATACCAGGCACCCAGCTACCCACCTATCAACTTTCAACTCAATCCAGCCATAAATACAATTTTTCCGGATAGATCGGTCCCTGGTCCACTTCCCGGAAGAAAAAGTACTTCAAATATTATACCAGGCAGCCAGCTACCCATGTGCCAAATTTAACCGCAATCCAACCATAAATATAATTTTTTCGAATAGGTCGGTCCCTGGTCCACTTCCCGGAAGAAAAAGTACGTTTTATGTTCCACCAGGCAGTCAGCTACCCACCTATCAAGTTTCAACGCAATCCAGCCATAAATATAATTTTTTCGAATAGATCGGTCCCTCGTCCACTTCCCGGAAGAAAAAGTACTTCATATATTATACCAGGCAGCCAGCTACTCAAGTATCAAGTTTCAACGCAATCCAGTCATAAATAGAATTTTTCCGAATAGGTCGGTCCCTCGTCCACTTCCCGGAAGAAAAAGTACTTCATATATTATACCAGGCACCCAGCTACCCACCTATCAAGTTTCAACGCAATCCAGCCATAAATACAATTTTTTCGAATAGATCGGTCCCTGGTCCACTTCCCGGAAGAAAAAGTACTTCATATATTATACCGGCAGCCAGCTACTCAAGTATCAAGTTTCAACGCAATCCAGTCATAAATAGAATTTTTCCGAATAGGTCGGTCCCTGGTCCACTTCCCGGAAGAAAAAGTACTTCATATATTATACCAGGCTGCCTGCTACCCATGTGTCAAATTTAACCGCAATCCAACCATAAATATAATTTTTTCGAATAGGTCGGTCCCTGGTCCACTTCCCGGAAGAAAAAGTACTTAATATGTTCCACCAGGCAGTCAGCTACCCACTTATCAAGTTTCAACGCAATCCAGCCATAAATATAATTTTTTCGAATAGATCGGTCCATCGTCCACTTCCCGGAAGAAAAAGTACTTCATATATTATACCAGGCAGCCAGCTACTCAAGTATCAAGTTTCAACGCAATCCAGTCATAAATAGAATTTTTCCGAATAGGTCGGTCCCTCGTCCACTTCCCGGAAGAAAAAGTACTTCATATTTATACCAGGCAGCCAGCTACCCATGTGTCAAATTTAAACGTAATCCAACCATAAATATAATTTTTTCGAATAGATCGGTCCCTCGTCCACTTCCCGGAAGAAAAAGTACTTCATATATTATACCAGGCACCCAGCTACCACCTATCAAGTTTCAATGCAATCCAGCCATAAATACAATTTTTTCGAATAGATCGGTCCCTGGTCCACTTCCCGGAAGAAAAAGTACTTCATATATTATACCAGGCAGCCAGCTACTCAAGTATCAAGTTTCAACGCAATCCAGTCATAAATAGAATTTTTCCGAATAGGTCGGTCCCAGGTCCACTTCCCGGAAGAAAAAGTACTTCATATATTATACCAGGCTGCCTGCTACCCATGTGTCAAATTTAACCGCAATCCAACCATAAATATAATTTTTTCGAATAGGTCGGTCCCTGGTCCACTTCCCGGAAGAAAAAGTACTTAATATGTTCCACCAGGCAGTCAGCTACCCACTTATCAAGTTTCAACGTAATCCAACCATAAATATAATTTTTTCGAATAGGTCGGTCCCTGGTCCACTTCCCGGAAGAAAAAGTACTTCATATATTATACCCGACACCCAGCTACCCACCTATCAAGTTTCAACGCAATCCAACCATAAATATAATTTTTTCGAATAGGTCGGTCCCTGGTCCACTTCCCGGAAGAAAAAGTACTTAATATGTTCCGCCAGGCTGTCAGCTACCCACTTATCAAGTTTCAACGTAACCAACCATAAATATAATTTTTTCGAATAGGTCGGTCCCTGGTCCACTTCCCGGAAGAAAAAGTACTTCATATATTATACCAGACACCCAGCTAGCCACCTATCAAGTTTCAACGCAATCCAGCAATAAATATAATTTTTTCGAATAGATCGGTCCCTGGTCCACTTCCCGGAAGAAAAAGTACTTCATATTTTATACCAGGCAGCCAGCTACCCACGTGTCAAATTTAAACGCAATCCAACCATAAATATAATTTTTTCGAATAGATCGGTCCCTCGTCCACTTCCCGGAAGAAAAAGTACTTCATATATTATACCAGGCACCCAGCTACCCACCTATCAACTTTCAACTCAATCCAGCCATAAATACAATTTTTCCGAATAGATCGGTCCCTGGTCCACTTCCCGGAAGAAAAAGTACTTCATATATTATACCAGGCAGCCAGCTACCCATGTGCCAAATTTAACCGCAATCCAACCATAAATATAATTTTTTCGAATAGGTCGGTCCCTGGTCCACTTCCCGGAAGAAAAAGTACTTCATATATTATACCAGGCCGCCAGCTACCCATGTGTCAAATTTAAACGCAAACCAACCATAAATACAATTTTTTCGAATAGATCGGTCCCTGGTCCACTTCCCGGAAGAAAAAGTACTTCATGTATTATACCAGGCAGCCAGCTACCCATGTATCAAGTTTCAACGCAATCCAGTCATAAATAGAATTTTTCCGAATAGGTCGGTCCTTGGTCCACTTCTCGGAAGAAAAAGTACTTCATATATATGTGTAAAATTTAAACGCAATCCAACCATACATATAATTTTTTCGAATAGGTCGGTCCTTGGTCCACTTCCCGGAAGAAAAAGTACGTTATATGTTGCTTTAGAAAGCCGGCTGCCCACCTATCAAGTTTCAACGCAATCCAGCTATAAATAGAATTTTTTCGGATAGGTCGGTCCCTGGTCCACTTCCCGGAAGAAAAAGTACTTTATATATTGTACCAGGCAGCCAGCTAACCACGTATCAAGTTTCAACGCAATCCAACCATAATTAGAATTTTTTCGAACAGGTCGGTCCCTGGTCCACTTCCCGGAAGAAAAAGCACGTTTTATGTTACCCCAGGAAACCAGCTACCCATGTATCAAGTTTCAACGCAATCTAACCATAATTAGAATTTTTTCGAATAGGTCGGTCCCTGGTCCACTTCCCGGAAGAAAAAGTGGTTCATATATTGTACCAGGCAGCCAGCTACCCACCTATCAAGCTTCAACGCAATCCAGCCATAAATATAATTTTTTCGAATAGGTCGGTCCCTGGTCCACTTCCCGGAAGAAAAAGTACTTTATATATTGTACCAGGCAGCCAGCTAACCACGTATCAAGTTTCAACGCAATCCAACCATAATTAGAATTTTTTCGAACAGGTCGGTCCCTGGTCCACTTCCCGGTAGAAAAAGTACGTTTTATGTTACCCCAGGAAACCAGCAACCCATGTATCAAGTTTCAACGCAATCCAACCATAATTAGAATTTTTTCGAATAGGTCGGTCCCTGGTCCCCTTCCCGGAAGAAAAAGTGGTTCATATATTGTACCATGCAGCCAGCTACCCACCTATCAAGTTTCAACGCAATCCAGCCATAAATATAATTTATTCGAATAGATCGGTCCCTGGTCCACTTCTCGGAGGAAAAAGTACTTTATATGTTGAACCAGGCAGACAGCTACCCACTTATCAAGTTTCAACGTAATCCAACCATAAATATAATTTTTTCGAATAGGTCGGTCCCTGGTCCACTTCCCGGAAGAAAAAGTACTTCATATATTATACCAGACACCCAGCTACCCACCTATCAAGTTTCAACGCAATCCAGCAATAAATATAATTTTTTCGAATAGATCGGTCCCTGGTCCACTTCCCGGAAGAAAAAGTACTTCATATTTTATACCAGGCAGCCAGTTACCCACGTGTCAAATTTAAACGCAATCCAACCATAAATATAATTTTTTCGAATAGATCGGTCCCTCGTCCACTTCCCGGAAGAAAAAGTACTTCATATATTATACCAGGCACCCAGCTACCCACCTATCAACTTTCAACTCAATCCAGCCATAAATACAATTTTTCCGAATAGATCGGTCCCTGGTCCACTTCCCGGAAGAAAAAGTACTTCATATATTATACCAGGCAGCCAGCTACCCATGTGCCAAATTTAACCGCAATCCAACCATAAATATAATTTTTTCGAATAGGTCGGTCCCTGGTCCACTTCCCGGAAGAAAAAGTACGTTTTATGTTCCACCAGGCAGTCAGCTACCCACCTATCAAGTTTCAACGCAATCCAGTCATAAATATAATTTTTTTCGAATAGATCGGTCCCTGGTCCACTTCTCGGAGGAAAAAGTACTTTATATGTTGAACCAGGCAGACAGCTACCCACTTATCAAGTTTCAACGTAATCCAACCATAAAATTAATTTTTTCGAATAGGACGGTCCCTGGTCCACTTCCCGGAAGAAAAAGTACTTCATATATTATACCAGACACCCAGCTACCCACCTATCAAGTTTCAACGCAATCCAGCCATAAATATAATTTTTTCGAATAGATCGGTCCCTGGTCCACTTCCCGGAAGAAAAAGTACTTCATATTTATACCAGGCAGCCAGCTACCCATGTGTCAAATTTAAACGCAATCCAACCATAAATATAATTTTTTCGAATAGATCGGTCCCTCGTCCACTTCCCGGAAGAAAAAGTACTTCATATATTATACCAGGCACCCAGCTACCCACCTATCAAGTTTCAACGCAATCCAGCCATAAATACAATTTTTTCGAATAGATCGGTCCCTGGTCCACTTCCCGGAAGAAAAAGTACTTCATATATTATACCAGGCAGCCAGCTACTCAAGTATCAAGTTTCAACGCAATCCAGTCATAAATAGAATTTTTCCAAATAGGTCGGTCCCTGGTCCACTTCCCGGAAGAAAAAGTACTTCATATATTATACCAGGCTGCCTGCTACCCATGTGTCAAATTTAACCGCAATCCAACCATAAATATAATTTTTTCGAATAGGTCGGTCCCTGGTCCACTTCCCGGAAGAAAAAGTACTTCATATATTATACCAGGCAGCCAGCTACCCACGTATCAAGTTTCAACGCAATCCAACCATAAATATAATTTTTTCGAATAGGTCGGTCCCTGGTCCACTTCCCGGAAGAAAAAGTACTTAATATGTTCCACCAGGCAGTCAGCTACCCACTTATCAAGTTTCAACGTAATCCAACCATAAATATAATTTTTTCGAATAGGTCGGTCCCTGGTCCACTTCCCGGAAGAAAAAGTACTTCATATATTATACCAGACACCCAGCTACCCACCTATCAAGTTTCAACGCAATCCAGCAATAAATATAATTTTTTCGAATAGATCGGTCCCTGGTCCACTTCCCGGAAGAAAAAGTACTTCATATTTTATACCAGGCAGCCAGCTACCCACGTGTCAAATTTAAACGCAATCCAACCATAAATATAATTTTTTCGAATAGAGCGGTCCCTCGTCCACTTCCCGGAAGAAAAAGTACTTCATATATTATACCAGGCACCCAGCTACCCACCTATCAACTTTCAACTCAATCCAGCCATAAATACAATTTTTGCGAATAGATCGGTCCCTGGTCCACTTCCCGGAAGAAAAAGTACTTCATATATTATACCAGGCAGCCAGCTACCCATGTGCCAAATTTAACCGCAATCCAACCATAAATATAATTTTTTCGAATAGGTCGGTCCCTGGTCCACTTCCCGGAAGAAAAAATACGTTTTATGTTCCACCAGGCAGTCAGCTACCCACCTATCAAGTTTCAACGCAATCCAGCCATAAATATAATTTTTTCGAATAGATCGGTCCCTGGTCCACTTCCCGGAAGAAAAAGTACTTCATATTTATACCAGGCAGCCAGCTACCCATGTGTCAAATTTAAACGCAATCCAACCATAAATATAATTTTTTCGAATAGATCGGTCCCTCGTCCACTTCCCGGAAGAAAAAGTACTTCATATATTATACCAGGCACCCAGCTACCCACCTATCAAGTTTCAACGCAATCCAGCCATAAATACAATTTTTTCGAATAGATCGGTCCCTGGTCCACTTCCCGGAAGAAAAAGTACTTCATATATTATACCAGGCAGCCAGCTACTCAAGTATCAAGTTTCAACGCAATCCAGTCATAAATAGAATTTTTCCGAATAGGTCGGTCCCTGGTCCACTTCCCGGAAGAAAAAGTACTTCATATATTATACCAGGCTGCCTGCTACCCATGTGTCAAATTTAACCGCAATCCAACCATAAATATAATTTTTTCGAATAGGTCGGTCCCTGGTCCACTTCCCGGAAGAAAAAGTACTTAATATGTTCCACCAGGCAGTCAGCTACCCACTTATCAATTTTCAACGTAATCCAACCATAAATATAATTTTTTCGAATAGGTCGGTCCCTGGTCCACTTCCCGGAAGAAAAAGTACTTCATATATTATACCAGACACCCAGCTACCCACCTATCAAGTTTCAACGCAATCCAACCATAAATATAATTTTTTCGAATATGTCGGTCCCTGGTCCACTTCCCGGAAGAAAAAGTACTTAATATGTTCCGCCAGGCAGTCAGCTACCCACTTATCAAGTTTCAACGTAATCCAACCATAAATATAATTTTTTCGAATAGGTCGGTCCCTGGTCCACTTCCCGGAAGAAAAAGTACTTCATATATTATACCAGACACCCAGCTACCCACCTATCAAGTTTCAACGCAATCCAGCAATAAATATAATTTTTTCGAATAGATCGGTCCCTGGTCCACTTCCCGGAAGAAAAAGTACTTCATATATTATACCAGGCACCCAGCTACCCACCTATCAACTTTCAACTCAATCCAGCCATAAATACAATTTTTCCGAATAGATCGGTCCCTGGTCCACTTCCCGGAAGAAAAAGTTCTTCATATATTATACCAGGCACCCAGCTACCCACCTATCAACTTTCAACTCAATCCAGCCATAAATACAATTTTTCCGAATAGATCGGTCCCTGGTCCACTTCCCGGAAGAAAAAGTACTTCATATATTATACCAGGCAGCCAGCTACCCATGTGCCAAATTTAACCGCAATCCAACCATAAATATAATTTTTTCGAATAGGTCGGTCCCTGGTCCACTTCCCGGAAGAAAAAGTACTTCATATATTATACCAGACACCCTGCTACCCAGCTACCCAGCTACCCAGCTACCCAGCTATCAAGTTTCAATGCAATCCAGCCATAAATATAATTTTTTCGAATAGATCGGTCCCTGGTCCACTTCCCGGAAGAAAAAGTACTTCATATATTATACCAGGCCGCCAGCTACCCATGTGTCAAATTTAAACGCAATCCAACCATAAATAAAATTTTTTCGAATAGGTCGGTCCCTGGTCCACTTCCCGGAAGAAAAAGTGGTTCATATATTGTACCATGCAGCCAGCTACCCACCTATCAAGTTTCAACGCAATCCAGCCATAAATATAATTTATTCGAATAGATCGGTCCCTGGTCCACTTCTCGGAGGAAAAAGTACTTTATATGTTGAACCAGGCAGACAGCTACCCACTTATCAAGTTTCAACGTAATCCAACCATAAATATAATTTTTTCGAATAGGTCGGTCCCTGGTCCACTTCCCGGAAGAAAAAGCACTTCATATATTATACCAGACACCCAGCTACCCACCTATCAAGTTTCAACGCAATCCAGCAATAAATATAATTTTTTCGAATAGATCGGTCCCTGGTCCACTTCCCGGAAGAAAAAGTACTTCATATTTTATACCAGGCAGCCAGTTACCCACGTGTCAAATTTAAACGCAATCCAACCATAAATATAATTTTTTCGAATAGATCGGTCCCTCGTCCACTTCCCGGAAGAAAAAGTACTTCATATATTATACCAGGCACCCAGCTACCCACCTATCAACTTTCAATTCAATCCAGCCATAAATACAATTTTTCCGAATAGATCGGTCCCTGGTCCACTTCCCGGAAGAAAAAGTACTTCATATATTATACCAGGCAGCCAGCTACCCATGTGCCAAATTTAACCGCAATCCAACCATAAATATAATTTTTTCGAATAGGTCGGTCCCTGGTCCACTTCCCGGAAGAAAAAGTACGTTTTATGTTCCACCAGGCAGTCAGCTACCCACCTATCAAGTTTCAACGCAATCCAGTCATAAATAGAATTTTTTTCGAATAGATCGGTCCCTGGTCCACTTCTCGGAGGAAAAAGTACTTTATATGTTGAACCAGGCAGACAGCTACCCACTTATCAAGTTTCAACGTAATCCAACAATAAAATTAATTTTTTCGAATAGGACGGTCCCTGGTCCACTTCCCGGAAGAAAAAGTACTTCATATATTATACCAGACACCCAGCTACCCACCTATCAAGTTTCAACGCAATCCAGCCATAAATATAATTTTTTCGAATAGATCGGTCCCTGGTCCACTTCCCGGAAGAAAAAGTACTTCATATTTATACCAGGCAGCCAGCTACCCATGTGTCAAATTTAAACGCAATCCAACCATAAATATAATTTTTTCGAATAGATCGGTCCCTCGTCCACTTCCCGGAAGAAAAAGTACTTCATATATTATACCAGGCACCCAGCTACCCACCTATCAAGTTTCAACGCAATCCAGCCATAAATACAATTTTTTCGAATAGATCGGTCCCTGGTCCACTTCCCGGAAGAAAAAGTACTTCATATATTATACCAGGCAGCCAGCTACTCAAGTATCAAGTTTCAACGCAATCCAGTCATAAATAGAATTTTTCCAAATAGGTCGGTCCCTGGTCCACTTTCCGGATGAAAAAGTACTTCATATATTATACCAGGCTGCCTGCTACCCATGTGTCAAATTTAACCGCAATCCAACCATAAATATAATTTTTTCGAATAGGTCGGTCCCTGGTCCACTTCCCGGAAGAAAAAGTACTTCATATATTATACCAGGCAGCCAGCTACCCACGTATCAAGTTTCAACGCAATCCAACCATAAATATAATTTTTTCGAATAGGTCGGTCCCTGGTCCACTTCCCGGAAGAAAAAGTACTTAATATGTTCCACCAGGCAGTCAGCTACCCACTTATCAAGTTTCAACGTAATCCAACCATAAATATAATTTTTTCGAATAGGTCGGTCCCTGGTCCACTTCCCGGAAGAAAAAGTACTTCATATATTATACCAGACACCCAGCTACCCACCTATCAAGTTTCAACGCAATCCAGCAATAAATATAATTTTTTCGAATAGATCGGTCCCTGGTCCACTTCCCGGAAGAAAAAGTACTTCATATTTTATACCAGGCAGCCAGCTACCCACGTGTCAAATTTAAACGCAATCCAACCATAAATATAATTTTTTCGAATAGAGCGGTCCCTCGTCCACTTCCCGGAAGAAAAAGTACTTCATATATTATACCAGGCACCCAGCTACCCACCTATCAACTTTCAACTCAATCCAGCCATAAATACAATTTTTCCGAATAGGTCGGTCCCTGGTCCACTTCCCGGAAGAAAAAGTACTTCATATATTATACCAGGCAGCCAGCTACCCATGTGCCAAATTTAACCGCAATCCAACCATAAATATAATTTTTTCAATAGGTCGGTCCCTGGTCCACTTCCCGGAAGAAAAAGTACGTTTTATGTTCCACCAGGCAGTCAGCTACCCACCTATCAAGTTTCAACGCAATCCAGCCATAAATATAATTTTTTCGAATAGATCGGTCCCTGGTCCACTTCCCGGAAGAAAAAGTACTTCATATTTATACCAGGCAGCCAGCTACCCATGTGTCAAATTTAAACGCAATCCAACCATAAATATAATTTTTTCGAATAGATCGGTCCCTCGTCCACTTCCCGGAAGAAAAAGTACTTCATATATTATACCAGGCACCCAGCTACCCACCTATCAAGTTTCAACGCAATCCAGCCATAAATACAATTTTTTCGAATAGATCGGTCCCTGGTCCACTTCCCGGAAGAAAAAGTACTTCATATATTATACCAGGCAGCCAGCTACTCAAGTATCAAGTTTCAACGCAATCCAGTCATAAATAGAATTTTTCCGAATAGGTCGGTCCCTGGTCCACTTCCCGGAAGAAAAAGTACTTCATATATTATACCAGGCTGCCTGCCACCCATGTGTCAAATTTAACCGCAATCCAACCATAAATATAATTTTTTCGAATAGGTCGGTCCCTGGTCCACTTCCCGGAAGAAAAAGTACTTAATATGTTCCACCAGGCAGTCAGCTACCCACTTATCAATTTTCAACGTAATCCTACCATAAATATAATTTTTTCGAATAGGTCGGTCCCTGGTCCACTTCCCGGAAGAAAAAGTACTTCATATATTATACCAGGCAGCCAGCTACTCAAGTATCAAGTTTCAACGCAATCCAACCATAAATATAATTTTTTCGAATAGGTCGGTCCCTGGTCCACTTCCCGGAAGAAAAAGTACTTAATATGTTCCGCCAGGCAGTCAGCTACCCACTTATCAAGTTTCAACGTAATCCAAATATAAATATAATTTTTTCGAATAGGTCGGTCCCTGGTCCACTTCCCGGAAGAAAAAGTACTTCATATATTATACCAGACACCCAGCTACCCAGCTACCCAGCTATCAAGTTTCAATGCAATCCAGCCATAAATATAATTTTTTCGAATAGATCGGTCCCTGGTCCACTTCCCGGAAGAAAAAGTACTTCATATTTTATACCAGGCAGCCAGCTACCCATGTGCCAAATTTAACCGCAATCCAACCATAAATATAATTTTTTCGAATAGGTCGGTCCCTGGTCCACTTCCCGGAAGAAAAAGTACTTCATATATTATACCAGACACCCAGCTACCCAGCTACCCAGCTATCAAGTTTCAATGCAATCCAGCCATAAATATAATTTTTTCGAATAGATCGGTCCCTGGTCCACTTCCCGGAAGAAAAAGTACTTCATATATTATACCAGGCCGCCAGCTACCCATGTGTCAAATTTAAACACAATCCAACCATAAATAAAATTTTTTCGAATAGGTCGGTCCCTGGTCCACTTCCCGGAAGAAAAAGTACTTCATATATTATACCAGACACCCAGCTACCCACCTATCAAGTTTCAACGCAATCCAGCCATAAATACAATTTTTTCGAATAGATCGGTCCCTGGTCCACTTCCCGGAAGAAAAAGTACTTCATGTATTATACCAGGCAGCCAGCTACCCATGTATCAAGTTTCAACGCAATCCAGTCATAAATAGAATTTTTCCGAATAGGTCGGTCCTTGGTCCACTTCTCGGAAGAAAAAGTACTTCATATATATGTGTAAAATTTAAACGCAATCCAACCATAAATATAATTTTTTCGAATAGGTCGGTCCTTGGTCCACTTCCCGCAAGAAAAAGTACGTTATATGTTGCTTTAGAAAGCCGGCTACCCACCTATCAAGTTTCAACGCAATCCAGCTATAAATAGAATTTTTTCGGATAGGTCGGTCCCTGGTCCACTTCCCGGAAGAAAAAGTACTTTATATATTGTACCAGGCAGCCAGCTAACCACGTATCAAGTTTCAACGCAATCCAACCATAATTAGAATTTTTTCGAACAGGTCGGTCCCTGGTCCACTTCCCGGAAGAAAAAGCACGTTTTATGTTACCCTAGGAAACCAGCTACCCATGTATCAAGTTTCAACGCAATCTAACCATAATTAGAATTTTTTCGAATAGGTCGGTCCCTGGTCCACTTCCCGGAAGAAAAAGTGGTTCATATATTGTACCAGGCAGCCAGCTACCCACCTATCAAGCTTCAACGCAATCCAACCATAATTAGAATTTTTTCGAATAGGTCGGTCCCTGGTCCCCTTCCCGGAACAAAAAGTGGTTCATATATTGTACCATGCAGCCAGCTACCCACCTATCAAGTTTCAACGCAATCCAGCCATAAATATAATTTATTCGAATAGGTCGGTCCCTGGTCCACTTCCCGGAAGAAAAAGTACTTCATATATTATACCAGGCAGCCAGCTACTCACCTAACAAGTTTCAACACAATCCAGCCATAAATATAATTTTTTCGAATAGGTCGGTCCCTGGTCCACTTCCCGGAAGAAAAAGTACTTCATATATTATACCAGGCAGTCAGCTAACCACCTATCAAGTTTTAACGCAATCCAGCCATAAATATAATTTTTTCGAATAGGTCGGTCCTTGGTCCACTTCCCGGAAGAAAAAGTACGTTATAGGTTGCTTTAGAAAGCCGGCTACCCACCTATCAAGTTTCAACGCCATCCAGTCATAAATATAATTTTTTCGAATAGGTAGGTCCCTGGTCCACTTCCCGGAAGAAAAAGTACGTTTTATGTTGCCCCAGGAAGCCAGCCACCCGTGTATCAAGTTTCAACGCAATCCAGTCATAAATAGAATTGTTTCGAATAGGTGTGTCCCTGGTCCACTTCCCGGAACAAAAAGTACTTCGTATATTATACCCACCTAACAAGTTTCAACGCAATCCAGCCATAAATAGAATTTTTTCGAATAGATCGGTCCTTGGTGCACTTCCCGGAAGAAAAAGTACTTTATATGTTGTACCAGGCAGCCAGCTACCCACCTAACAAGTTTCAACGCAATCCAGCCATAAATAGAATTTTTTCGAATAGGTCGGTCCCTGGTCCACTTCCTGGAAGAAAAAGTACTTTCTATGTTGTACCAGGCAGCCAGCTACCCATGTATCAAATTTCAACGCAATCCAGCCATAAATAGAATTTTTTCGAATAGGTCGGTCCCTGGTCCACTTCCCCGAAGAAAAAGTTCTTTATATATTGTACCAGGCAGTCAGCTACCCACCTATCAAGTTTCAACGTAATCCAACCATAAATATAATTTTTTCGAATAGGTCGGTCCCTGGTCCACGGGCTTCCCCATTATGCCTGCTAGAAACTCACCACGATGGCACTTGGTTTCTGTTAACCCACCACTATGATATCGGAGGTCTCTGTTAACCTACCACCCAAATTTCTGTTTAATTATGGTTGATTTCCGGACGAGAAAAAATAGCGCGAGAGATCCGGCTAAGGTGTCGTTAGCTTCCCATTTATGCCTGCTAGAAACTCAACACGACGGCACTTGGATTCTGTTAACCCACCACTATGACATCGGGGGTCTCTGTTAACCTACCACCCAAATTTTTGTTTAATTATAGTTGATTTCCTCACGATTGGTGGTTGAGTTGCATGCAACGTCTGAAAAAATAGCGCGAGATATTCTGCTAAGGTGTCGTTAGCTTCCCATTTATGCCTGCTTGAAACTCACCACGATGGCACTTGGTTTCTGTTAACCCACCACTATGATATCGGGGGTCTCTGTTAACCTACCACCCAAATTTTTGTTTAATTATGGTTGATTTCCCTACGATTGGTGCTTGAGTTGCATGCAACTTCTGGAAAAATAGCGCGAGAGATCCGGCTAAGGTGTCGTTAGCTTCCCATTTATGATATCGGGGGTCTCTTTTAACCTACCACCCAATTTTTTGTTTAATTATGGTTGATTTCCTTACGATTGGTGCTTGAGTTGCATGCAACTTCTGAAAAAATAGCGCGAGAGATCCGGCTAAGGTGTCGTTAGCTTCCCATTTATGCCTGCTGCCACCCGTGTATCAAGTTTCAACGCAATCCAGTCATAAATAGAATTGTTTCGAATAGGTGTGTCCCTGGTCCACTTCCCGGAACAAAAAGTACTTCGTATATTATACCCACCTAACAAGTTTCAACGCAATCCAGCCATAAATAGAATTTTTTCGAATAGATCGGTCCTTGGTGCACTTCCCGGAAGAAAAAGTACTTTATATGTTGTACCAGGCAGCCAGCTACCCACCTAACAAGTTTCAACGCAATCCAGCCATAAATAGAATTTTTTCGAATAGGTCGGTCCCTGGTCCACTTCCTGGAAGAAAAAGTACTTTCTATGTTGTACCAGGCAGCCAGCTACCCATGTATCAAATTTCAACGCAATCCAACCATAAATATAATTTTTTCGAATAGGTCGGTCCCTGGTCCACTTCCCGGAAGAAAAAGTACTTAATATGTTCCACCAGGCAGTCAGCTACCCACTTATCAAGTTTCAACGTAATCCAACCATAAATATAATTTTTTCGAATAGGTCGGTCCCTGGTCCACTTCCCGGAAGAAAAAGTACTTCATATATTATACCCGACACCCCACGATGGCACTTGGTATCTGTTAACCCACCACTATGATATCGGGGGTCTCTGTTAACCTACCACCCAAATTTTTGTTTAATTATGGTTGATTTCCTTACGATTGGTGCTTGAGTTGCATGCAACTTCTGAAAAAATAGCGCAAGAGATCCGGCTAAGGTGTCGTTAGCTTCTCATTTATGCCTGCTAGAAACTCACCACGATAGCACTTGGTTTCTGTTAACCCACCACTATGATATCGGGGGTTAACCTACCACCCAAATTTTTGTTTAATAATGGTTGATTTCCTTACGATTGGTGCTTGAGTTGCATGCAACTTCTGAAAAAAAGCGCGAGAGATCCGGCTAAGGTCTCGTTAGCTTCCCCTTTATGCCTGCTAGAAACTCACCACGATAGCACTTGGTTTCGGTTAACCCACCACAGTGATATCGGAGGTCTCTGTTTACCTACCACCCAAATTTTTGTTTAATTATGGTTGATTTCCTTACGATCGGTGCTTGAGTTGCATGCAACTACTGAAAAAATAGCGCGAGAGATCCGGCTAAGGTGTCGTTAGCTTCCCCTTTATGCCTGCTAGAAACTCACCACGATGGCACTTGGTTTCGCTTAACCCACCACTGTGATATCGGAGGTCTCTGTTAACCTACCACCCAAATTTTTATTTAATTATGGTTTATTTCCTTACGATTGGTGCTTGAGTTGCATGCCACTTCTTGAAAAATAGCGCGAGAGATCCGGCTAAGGTGTCGTTAGCTTCCCATTTATGCCTGCTAGAAACTCACCACGATGGCACTTGGTTTCTGTTAACCCACCACTATGATATCGGGGTCTCTGTTAACCTACCACCCAAATTTTTATTTAATAATGGTTTATTTCCTTACGATTGGTGCTTGAGTTGCATGCAACTTCTTGAAAAATAGCGCGAGAGATCCGGCTAAGGTGTCGTTAGCTTCCCATTTATGCCTGCTAGAAACCCACCACGACGGCACTTGGATTCTGTTAACCCACCACTATGACATCGGGGGTCTCTGTTAACCTACCACCCAAATTTCTGTTTAATTATGGTTGATTTCCGAACGAGAAAAAATAGCGCGAGAGATCCGGCTAAGGTGTCGTTAGCTTCCCATTTATGCCTGCTAGCAACTCAACACGACGGCACTTGGATTCTGTTAACCCACCACTATGACATCGGGGGTCTCTGTTAACCTACCACCCAAATTTTTGTTTAATTATAGTTGATTTCCTCACGATTGGTGGTTGAGTTGCATGCAACGTCTGAAAAAATAGCGCGAGATATTCTGCTAAGGTGTCGTTAGCTTTCCATTTATGCCTGCTTGAAACTCACCACGATGGCACTTGGTTTCTGTTAACCCACCACTATGATATCGGGGGTCTCTGTTAACCTACCACGCAACTTTTTGTTTAATTATGGTTGATTTCCCTACGATTGGTGCTTGAGTTGCATGCAACTTCAGAAAAAATAGCGCGAGAGATCCGGCTAAGGTGTCGTTAGCTTCCCATTTATGCCTGCTAGAAACTCACCACGATGGCACTTGGTTTCTGTTAACCCACCACTATGATATCGGGGGTCTCTTTTAACCTACCACCCAATTTTTTGTTTAATTATGGTTGATTTCCTTACGATTGGTGCTTGAGTTGCATGCAACTTCTGAAAAAATAGCGCGAGAGATCCGGCTAAGGTGTCGTTAGCTTCCCATTTATGCCTGCTAGAAACTCACCACGATGGCACTTGGTTTCTGTTAACCCACCACTATGATATCGGGGGTCTCTGTTAACCTACCACCCAAATTTTTGTTTAATTATGGTTGATTTCCTAACGATTGGTGCTTGAGTTGCACGCAACTTCAGAAAAAATAGCGCGAGATATTCGGCTAAGGTGTCGTTAGCTTCACATTTATGCCTGCTAGAAACTCACCACGATGGCACTTGGTTTCTGTTAACCCACCACTATGATATCGGGGGTCTCTGTTAACCTACCACCCAAATTTTTGTTTAATTATGGTTGATTTTCTTACGATTGGTGCTTGAGTTGCATGCAACTTCTGAAAAAATAGCGCGAGAGATCCGGCTAAGGTGTCGTTAGCTTCCCCTTAATGCCTGCTAGAAACTCACCGCGATAGCACTTGGTTTCGGTTAACCCACCACTGTGATATCGGAGGTCTCTGTTTACCTACCACCCAAATTTTTGTTTAATTATGGTTGATTTCCTTACGATTGGTGCTTGAGTTGCATGCAACTTCTGAAAAATAGCGCGAGAGATGCGGCTAAGGTGTCCCCTTTATGCCTGCTAGAAACTCACCGCGATAGCACTTGGTTTCGGTTAACCCACCACTGTGATATCGGGGGTCTCTGTTAACCTACCACCCAAAATTTTTGTTTAATTATGGTTGATTTCCTTGCGATTGGTGCTTGAGTTGCATGCAACTTCCGAAAAAATAGCGCGAGAGATCCGGCTAAGGTGTCGTTAGCTTCCCATTTATGCCTGCTAGAAACTCACCATGATGGCACTTGGTTTCTGTTAACCCACCACTATGATATCGGGGGTCTCTGTTAACCTACCACCCAAATTTTTGTTTAATTATGGTTGATTTCCTTACGATTGGTGCTTGAGTTGCATGCAACTTCTGAAAAAATAGCGCGAGAGATCCGGCTAAGGTGTCGTTAGCTTCCCCTTTATGCCTGCTAGAAACTCACCGCGATAGCACTTGGTTTCGGGTAACCCACCACTGTGATATCGGGGGTCTCTGTTAACCTACCACCCAAATTTTTGTTTAATTATGGTTGATTTCCTTACGATTGGTGCTTGAGTTGCACGCAACTTCAGAAAAAATAGCGCGAGATATTCGGCTAAGGTGTCGTTAGCTTCACATTTATGCCGGCTAGAAACTCACCACGGTGGCACTTGGTTTCTGTTAACCCACCACTATGATATCGGGGGTCTCTGTTAACCTACCACCCAAATTTTTGTTTAATTATGGTTGATTTCCTTGCGATTGGTGCTTGAGTTGCATGCAACTTCTGAAAAAATAGCGCGAGAGATCCGGCTAAGGTGTCGTTAGCTTCCCCTTAATGCCTGCTAGAAACTCACCGCGATAGCACTTGGTTTCGGTTAACCCACCACTGTGATATCGGAGGTCTCTGTTTACCTACCACCCAAATTTTTGTTTAATTATGGTTGATTTCCTTACGATTGGTGCTTGAGTTGCATGCAACTTCTGAAAAATAGCGCGAGAGATGCGGCTAAGGTGTCCCCTTTATGCCTGCTAGAAACTCACCGCGATAGCACTTGGTTTCGGTTAACCCACCACTGTGATATCGGGGGTCTCTGTTAACCTACCACCCAAAATTTTTGTTTAATTATGGTTGATTTCCTTGCGATTGGTGCTTGAGTTGCATGCAACTTCCGAAAAAATAGCGCGAGAGATCCGGCTAAGGTGTCGTTAGCTTCCCATTTATGCCTGCTAGAAACTCACCATGATGGCACTTGGTTTCTGTTAACCCACCACTATGATATCGGGGGTCTCTGTTAACCTACCACCCAAATTTTTGTTTAATTATGGTTGATTTCCTTACGATTGGTGCTTGAGTTGCATGCAACTTCTGAAAAAATAGCGCGAGAGATCCGGCTAAGGTGTCGTTAGCTTCCCCTTTATGCCTGCTAGAAACTCACCGCGATAGCACTTGGTTTCGGGTAACCCACCACTGTGATATCGGAGGTCTCTGTTTACCTACCACCCAAATTTTTGTTTAATTATGGTTGATTTCCTTACGATTGGTGCTTGAGTTGCATGCAACTTCTGAAAAATAGCGCGAGAGATGCGGCTAAGGTGCCGGTAGCTTCCCCTTTATGCCTGCTAGAAACTCACCGCGATAGCACTTGGTTTCGGTTAACCCACCACTGTGATATCGGGGGTCTCTGTTAACCTACCACCCAAATTTTTGTTTAATTATGGTTGATTTCCTTGCGATTGGTGCTTGAGTTGCATGCAACTTCCGAAAAAAAAGCGCGAGAGATCCGGCAAAGGTGTCGTTAGCTTCCCATTTATGCCTGCTAGAAACTCACCATGATGGCACTTGGTTTCTGTTAACCCACCACTATGATATCGGTGGTCTCTGTTAACCTACCACCCAAATTTTTGTTTAATTATGGTTGATTTCCTTACGATTGGTGCTTGAGTTGCATGCAACTTCTGAAAAAATAGCGCGAGAGATCCGGCAAAGGTGTCGTTAGCTTCCCATTTACGCCTGCTAGAAACTCACCACGATGGCACTTGGTTTCTGTTAACCCACCACTATGATATCGGGGGTTACTTTTAACCTACCACCCAAATTTTTGTTTAATTATGGTTGATTTCCTTACGATTGGTGATTGAGTTGCATGCAACTTCTGAAAAAATAGCGCAAGAGATCCGGCTAAGGTGTCGTTAGCTTCTCATTTATGCCTGCTAGAAACTCACCACGATAGCACTTGGTTTCTGTTAACCCACCACTATGATATCGGGGGTTAACCTACCCCCCAAATTTTTGTTTAATAATGGTTGATTTCCTTACGATTGGTGCTTGAGTTGCATGCAACTTCTGAAAAAAAGCGCGAGAGATCCGGCTAGGGTGATATCGGGGGTCTCTGTTAACCTACCACCCAAAATTTTTGTTTAATTATGGTTGATTTCCTTGCGATTGGTGCTTGAGTTGCATGCAACTTCCGAAAAAATAGCGCGAGAGATCCGGCTAAGGTGTCGTTAGCTTCCCATTTATGCCTGCTAGAAACTCACCATGATGGCACTTGGTTTCTGTTAACCCACCACTATGATATCGGGGGTCTCTGTTAACCTACCACCCAAATTTTTGTTTAATTATGGTTGATTTCCTTACGATTGGTGCTTGAGTTGCATGCAACTTCTGAAAAAATAGCGCGAGAGATCCGGCTAAGGTGTCGTTAGCTTCCCCTTTATGCCTGCTAGAAACTCACCGCGATAGCACTTGGTTTCGGGTAACCCACCACTGTGATATCGGGGGTCTCTGTTAACCTACCACCCAAATTTTTGTTTAATTATGGTTGATTTCCTAACGATTGGTGCTTGAGTTGCACGCAACTTCAGAAAAAATAGCGCGAGATATTCGGCTAAGGTGTCGTTAGCTTCACATTTATGCCTGCTAGAAACTCACCACGGTGGCACTTGGTTTCTGTTAACCCACCACTATGATATCGGGGGTCTCTGTTAACCTACCACCCAAATTTTTGTTTAATTATGGTTGATTTCCTTGCGATTGGTGCTTGAGTTGCATGCAACTTCTGAAAAAATAGCGCGAGAGATCCGGCTAAGGTGTCGTTAGCTTCCCCTTAATGCCTGCTAGAAACTCACCGCGATAGCACTTGGTTTCGGTTAACCCACCACTGTGATATCGGAGGTCTCTGTTTACCTACCACCCAAATTTTTGTTTAATTATGGTTGATTTCCTTACGATTGGTGCTTGAGTTGCATGCAACTTCTGAAAAATAGCGCGAGAGATGCGGCTAAGGTGTCCCCTTTATGCCTGCTAGAAACTCACCGCGATAGCACTTGGTTTCCGTTAACCCACCACTGTGATATCGGGGGTCTCTGTTAACCTACAACCCAAAATTTTTGTTTAATTATGGTTGATTTCCTTGCGATTGGTGCTTGAGTTGCATGCAACTTCCGAAAAAATAGCGCGAGAGATCCGGCTAAGGTGTCGTTAGCTTCCCATTTATGCCTGCTAGAAACTCACCATGATGGCACTTGGTTTCTGTTAACCCACCACTATGATATCGGGGGTCTCTGTTAACCTACCACCCAAATTTTTGTTTAATTATGGTTGATTTCCTTACGATTGGTGCTTGAGTTGCATGCAACTTCTGAAAAAATAGCGCGAGAGATCCGGCTAAGGTGTCGTTAGCTTCCCCTTTATGCCTGCTAGAAACTCACCGCGATAGCACTTGGTTTCGGGTAACCCACCACTGTGATATCGGAGGTCTCTGTTTACCTACCACCCAAATTTTTGTTTAATTATGGTTGATTTCCTTACGATTGGTGCTTGAGTTGCATGCAACTTCTGAAAAATAGCGCGAGAGATGCGGCTAAGGTGCCGGTAGCTTCCCCTTTATGCCTGCTAGAAACTCACCGCGATAGCACTTGGTTTCGGTTAACCCACCACTGTGATATCGGGGGTCTCTGTTAACCTACCACCCAAATTTTTGTTTAATTATGGTTGATTTCCTTGCGATTGGTGCTTGAGTTGCATGCAACTTCCGAAAAAAAAGCGCGAGAGATCCGGCAAAGGTGTCGTTAGCTTCCCATTTACGCCTGCTAGAAACTCACCACGATGGCACTTGGTTTCTGTTAACCCACCACTATGATATCGGGGGTTACTTTTAACCTACCACCCAAATTTTTGTTTAATTATGGTTGATTTCCTTACGATTGGTGCTTGAGTTGCATGCAACTTCTGAAAAAATAGCGCAAGAGATCCGGCTAAGGTGTCGTTAGCTTCTCATTTATGCCTGCTAGAAACTCACCACGATAGCACTTGGTTTCTGTTAACCCACCACTATGATATCGGGGGTTAACCTACCCCCCAAATTTTTGTTTAATAATGGTTGATTTCCTTACGATTGGTGCTTGAGTTGCATGCAACTTCTGAAAAAAAGCGCGAGAGATCCGGCTAGGGTGTCGTTAGCTTCCCCTTTATGCCTGCTAGAAACTCACCACGATAGCACTTGGTTTCGGTTAACCCACCACAGTGATATCGGAGGTCTCTGTTTACCTACCACCCAAATTTTTGTTTAATTATGGTTGATTTCCTTACGATTGGTGCTTGAGTTGCATGCAACTACTGAAAAAATAGCGCGAGAGATCCGACTATGGTGTCGTTAGCTTCCCCTTTATGCCTGCTAGAAACTCACCACGATGGCACTTGGTTTCGCTTAACCCACCACTGTGATATCGGAGGTCTCTGTTAACCTACCACCCAAATTTTTATTTAATTATGGTTTATTTCCTTACGATTGGTGCTTGAGTTGCATGCCACTTCTTGAAAAATAGCGCGAGAGATCCGGCTAAGGTGTCGTTAGCTTCCCATTTATGCCTGCTAGAAACTCACCACGATGGCACTTGGTTTCTGTTAACCCACCACTATGATATCGGGGTCTCTGTTAACCTACCACCCAAATTTTTATTTAATAATGGTTTATTTCCTTACGATTGGTGCTTGAGTTGCATGCAACTTCTTGAAAAATAGCGCGAGAGATCCGGCTAAGGTGTCGTTAGCTTCCCATTTATGCCTGCTAGAAACCCACCACGACGGCACTTGGATTCTGTTAACCCACCACTATGACATCGGGGGTCTCTTTTAACCTACCACCCAATTTTTTGTTTAATTATGGTTGATTTCCTTACGATTGGTGCTTGAGTTGCATGCAACTTCTGAAAAAATAGCGCGAGAGATCCGGCTAAGGTGTCGTTAGCTTCCCATTTATGCCTGCTAGAAACTCACCACGATGGCACTTGGTTTCTGTTAACCCACCACTATGATATCGGGGGTCTCTGTTTACCTACCACCAAAATTTTTGTTTAATTATGGTTGAGTTCCTACGATTGGTGCTTGAGTTGCATGCAACTTCTGGAAAAATAGCGCGAGAGATTTGGCTAAGGTGTCGTTAGCTTCCCCTTTATGCCTGCTAGAAACTCACCACGATAACACTTGGTTTCGGTTAACCCACCACTGTGATATCGGGGGTCTCTGTTAACCTACCACCCAAATTTTTGTTTAATTATGGCTGATTTCCTTACGATTGGTGCTTGAGTTGCATGCAACTTCTGAAAAAATAGCGCGAGAGATCCGGCTAAGGTGTCGTTAGCTTCCCATTTATGCCTGCTAGAAACTCACCACGATAGCACTTGGTTTCGGTTAAGCCACCACTGTGATATCGGAGGTCTCTGTTTACCTACCACCCAAATTTTTGTTTAATTATGGTTGATTTCCTTACGATTGGTGCTTGACTTGCATGCAACTTCTGAAAAAATAGCGCGAGAGATTCGGCTAAGGTGTCGTTAGCTTCCCATTTATGCCTGCTAGAAACTCATTACGATGCCACTTGGTTTCTGTTAACCCACCACTATGATATCGGGGGTCTCTTTTAACCTACCACCCAATTTTTTGTTAAATTATGGTTGATTTCCTTACGATTGGTGTTTGAGTTGCATGCAACTTCTGAAAAAATAGCGCGAGAGATCCGGCTAAGGTGTCGTTAGCTGCCCCTGTATGCCTGCTAGAAACTCACCATGATAGCACTTGGTTTCGGTTAACCCACCACTGTGATATCGGGGGAATCTGTTAACCTACCACCCAAATTTTTGTTTAATTATGGTTGATTTCCTTACGATTGGTGCTTGAGTTGCATGCAACTTCTGAGAAAATAGCGCGAGAGATCCGGCTAAGGTGTCGTTAGCTTCCCATTTATACCAGCTATAAACTCACCACGATGGCACTTGGTTTCTGTTAACCCACCACTATGATATCGGGGGTCTCTGTTAACCTACCACCCAAATTTTTGTTTAATTATGGTTGATTTCCTTACGATTGGTGCTTGAGTTGCACGCAACTTCCGAAAAAATAGCGCGAGAGATTCGGCTAAGGTGTCGTTAGCTTCACATTTATGCCTGCTAGAAACTCACCACGATGGCACTTGGTTTCTGTTAACCCGCCACTATGATATCGGGGGTCTCTGTTAACCTACCACCCAAATTTTTGTTTAATTATGGTTGATTTCCTTACGATTGGTGCTTGAGTTGCATGCAACTTCTGAAAAAATAGCGCGAGAGATCCGCCTTAGATGTCGTTAGCTTCCCATTTATGCCTGCTAGAAACTTACCTCGATGGCACTTGGTTTCTGTTAACCCACCACTATGATATCGGGGGCTCTGTTAACCTACCACCCAAATTTTTGTTTAATTATGGTTGATTTCCTTACGATTGGTGCTTGAGTTGCATGCAACTTCTGAAAAAATAGAGCGAGAGATCCGGCTAAGGTGTCGTTAGCTTCCCATTTATGCCTGCTAGAAACTCACCACGATGGCACTTGGTTTCGCTTAACCCACCACTGTGATATCGGAGGTCTCTGTTAACCTACCACCCAAATTTTTATTTAATTATGGTTTATTTCCTTACGATTGGTGCTTGAGTTGCATGCAACTTCTTGAAAAATAGCGCGAGAGATCCGGCTAAGGTGTCGTTAGCTTCCCATTTATGCCTGCTAGAAACTCACCACGATGGCACTTGGTTTCTGTTAACCCACCACTATGATATCGGGGTCTCTGTTAACCTACCACCCAAATTTTTATTTAATAATGGTTTATTTCCTTACGATTGGTGCTTGAGTTGCATGCAACTTCTTGAAAAATAGCGCGAGAGATCCGGCTAAGGTGTCGTTAGCTTCCCACTTATGCCTGCTAGAAACCCACAACGACGGCACTTGGATTCTGTTAACCCACCACTATGACATCGGGGGTCTCTGTTAACCTACCACCCAAATTTCTGTTTAATTATGGTTGATTTCCGAACGAGAAAAAATAGCGCGAGAGATCCGGCTAAGGTGTCGTTAGCTTCCCATTTATGCCTGCTAGCAACTCAACACGACGGCACTTGGATTCTGTTAACCCACCACTATGACATCGGGGGTCTCTGTTAACCTACCACCCAAATTTTTGTTTAATTATAGTTGATTTCCTCACGATTGGTGGTTGAGTTGCATGCAACGTCTGAAAAAATAGCTCGAGATATTCTGCTAAGGTGTCGTTAGCTTCCCATTTATGCCTGCTTGAAACTCACCACGATGGCACTTGGTTTCTGTTAACCCACCACTATGATATCGGGGGTCTCTGTTAACCTACCACGCAACTTTTTGTTTAATTATGGTTGATTTCCCTACGATTGGTGCGTGAGTTGCATGCAACTTCTAAAAAAATAGCGCGAGAGATCCGGCTAAGGTGTCGTTAGCTTCCCATTTATGCCTGCTAGAAACTCACCACGATGGCACTTGGTTTCTGTTAACCCACCACTATGATATCGGGGTCTCTTTTAACCTACCACCCAATTTTTTGTTTAATTATGGTTGATTTCCTTACGATTGGTGCTTGAGTTGCATGCAACTTCTGAAAAAATAGCGCGAGAGATCCGGCTAAGGTGTCGTTAGCTTCCCATTTATGCCTGCTAGAAACTCACCACGATGGCACTTGGTTTCTGTTAACCCACCACTATGATATCGGGGGTCTCTGTTTACCTACCACCCAAATTTTTGTTTAATTATGGTTGATTTCGCTACGATTGGTGCTTGAGTTGCATGCAACTTCTGAAAAAATAGCGCGAGAGATCCGGCTAAGGTGTCGTTAGCTTCCCATTTATGCCTGCTAGGAACTCACCACGATGGCACTTGGTTTCGGTTAACCCACCACAGTGATATCGGAGGTCTCTGTTTACCTACCACCAAAATTTTTGTTTAATTATGGTTGAGTTCCTTACGATTGGTGCTTGAGTTGCATGCAACTTCTGGAAAAATAGCGCGAGAGATTTGGCTAAGGTGTCGTTAGCTTCCCCTTTATGCCTGCTAGAAACTCACCACGATAACACTTGGTTTCGGTTAACCCACCACTGTGATATCGGGGGTCTCTGTTAACCTACCACCCAAATTTTTGTTTAATTATGGCTGATTTCCTTACGATTGGTGCTTGAGTTGCATGCAACTTCTGAAAAAATAGCGCGAGAGATCCGGCTAAGTTGTCGTTAGCTTCCCACCACCACGATGGGTGGCTAGAAACTCACCACGATAGCACTTGGTTTCGGTTAAGCCACCACTGTGATATCGGAGGTCTCTGTTTACCTACCACCCAAATTTTTGTTTAATTATGGTTGATTTCCTTACGATTGGTGCTTGACTTGCATGCAACTTCTGAAAAAATAGCGCGAGAGATTCGGCTAAGGTGTCGTTAGCTTCCCATTTATGCCTGCTAGAAACTCATTACGATGCCACTTGGTTTCTGTTAACCCACCACTATGATATCGGGGGTCTCTTTTAACCTACCACCCAATTTTTTGTTAAATTATGGTTGATTTCCTTACGATTGGTGTTTGAGTTGCATGCAACTTCTGAAAAAATAGCGCGAGAGATCCGGCTAAGGTGTCGTTAGCTTCACATTTATGCCTGCTGGAAACTCACCACGATAGCACTTGGTTTCTGTTAACCCACCACTATGATATCGGGGGTTACTTTTAACCTACCACCCAAATTTTTGTTTAATTATGGTTGATTTCCTTACGATTGGTGTTTGAGTTGCATGCAACTTCTGAAAAAATAGCGCGAGAGATCCGGCTAAGGTGTCGTTAGCTTCACATTTATGCCTGCTGGAAACTCACCACGATAACACTTGGTTTCGGTTAACCCACCACTGTGATATCGGGGGTCTCTGTTAACCTACCACCCAAATTTTTATTTAATAATGGTTTATTTCCCTACGATTGGTGCTTGAGTTGCATGCAACTTCTTGAAAAATAGCGCGAGAGATCCGGCTAAGGTGTCGTTAGCTTCCCATTTATGCCTGCTAGAAACCCACCACGCCGGCACTTGGATTCTGTTAACCCACCACTATGACATCGGGGGTCTCTGTTAACCTACCACCCAAATTTCTGTTTAATTATGGTTGATTTCCGAACGAGAAAAAATAGCGCGAGAGATCCGGCTAAGGTGTCGTTAGCTTCCCATTTATGCCTGCTAGCAACTCAACACGACGGCACTTGGATTCTGTTAACCCACCACTATGACATCGGGGGTCTCTGTTAACCTACCACCCAAATTTTTGTTTAATTATAGTTGATTTCCTCACGATTGGTGGTTGAGTTGCATGCAACGTCTGAAAAAATAGCTCGAGATATTCTGCTAAGGTGTCGTTAGCTGCCCCTGTATGCCTGCTAGAAACTCACCATGATAGCACTTGGTTTCGGTTAACCCACCACAGTGATATCGGAGGTCTCTGTTTACCTACCACCCAAATTTTTGTTTAATTATGGTTGATTTCCTTACGATTGGTGCTTGAGTTGCATGCAACTTCTGAAAAAATAGCGCGAGAGATCCGGCTAAGGTGTCGTTAGCTTCCCCTTTATGCCTGCTAGAAACTCACCATGATAGCACTTGGTTTCGGTTAACCCACCACTGTGATATCGGGGGAATCTGTTAACCTACCACCCAAATTTTTGTTTAATTATGGTTGATTTCCTTACGATTGGTGCTTGAGTTGCATGCAACTTCTGAGAAAATAGCGCGAGAGATCCGGCTAAGGTGTCGTTAGCTTCCCATTTATACCAGCTATAAACTCACCACGATGGCACTTGGTTTCTGTTAACCCACCACTATGATATCGGGGGTCTCTGTTAACCTACCACCCAAATTTTTGTTTAATTATGGTTGATTTCCTTACGATTGGTGCTTCAGTTGCACGCAACTTCCGAAAAAATAGCGCGAGAGATTCGGCTAAGGTGTCGTTAGCTTCACATTTATGCCTGCTGGAAACTCACCACGATGGCACTTGGTTTCTGTTAACCCGCCACTATGATATCGGGGGTCTCTGTTAACCTACCACCCAAATTTTTGTTTAATTATGGTTGATTTCCTTACGATTGGTGCTTGAGTTGCATGCAACTTCTGAGAAAATAGCGCAAGAGATACGGCTAAGGTGTCGTTAGCTTCCCATTTATGCCTGCTAGAAACTCACCTCGATGGCACTTGGTTTCTGTTAACCCACCACTATGATATCGGGGGTCTCTGTTAACCTACCACCCAAATTTTTGTTTAATTATGGTTGATTTCCTTACGATTGGTGTTTGAGTTGCATGTAACTTCTGAAAAAATAGCGCGAGAGATCCGGCTAAGGTGTCGTTAGCTGCCCCTGTATGCCTGCTAAAAACTCACCCTGATAGCACTTGGTCTCGGTTAACCCACCACAGTGATATCGGAGGTCTCTGTTTACCTACCACCCAAATTTTTGTTTAATTATGGTTGATTTCCTTACGATTGGTGTTTGAGTTGCATGCAACTTCTGAAAAAATAGCGCGAGAGATCCGGCTAAGGTGTCGTTAGCTTCCCCTTTATGCCTGCTAGAAACTCACCATGATAGCACTTGGTTTCGGTTAACCCACCACTGTGATAGGGGGGGAATCTGTTAACCTACCACCCAAATTTTTGTTTAATTATGGTTGATTTCCTTACGATTGGTGCTTGAGTTGCATTCAACTTCTGAGAAAATAGCGCGAGAGATCCGGCTAAGGTGTCGTTAGCTTCCCATTTATACCTGCTATAAACTCACCACGATGGCACTTGGTTTCTGTTAACCCACCACTATGATATCGGGGGTCTCTGTTAACCTACCACCCAAATTTTTGTTTAATTATGGTTGATTTCCTAACGATTGGTGCTTGAGTGGCACGCAACTTCAGAAAAAATAGCGCGAGATATTCGGCTAAGGTGTCGTTAGCTTCACATTTATGCCTGCTAGAAACTCACCACGATGGCACTTGGTTTCTGTTAACCCACCACTATGATATCGGGGGTCTCTGTTAACCTACCACCCAAATTTTTGTTTAATTATGGTTGATTTCCTTACGATTGGTGCTTGAGTTGCATGCAACTTCTGAAAAAATAGCGCGAGAGATCCGGCTAAGGTGTCGTTAGCTTCCCCTTAATGCCTGCTAGAAACTCACCGCGATAGCACTTGGTTTCGGTTAACCCACCACTGTGATATCGGAGGTCTCTGTTTACCTACCACCCAAATTTTTGTTTAATTATGGTTGATTTCCTTACGATTGGTGCTTGAGTTGCATGCAACTTCTGAAAAATAGCGCGAGAGATGCGGCTAAGGTGTCCCCTTTGTGCCTGCTAGAAACTCACCGCGATAGCACTTGGTTTCGGTTAACCCACCACTGTGATATCGGGGGTCTCTGTTAACCTACCACCCAAAATTTTTGTTTAATTATGGTTGATTTCCTTGCGATTGGTGCTTGAGTTGCATGCAACTTCCGAAAAAATAGCGCGAGAGATCCGGCTAAGGTGTCGTTAGCTTCCCATTTATGCCTGCTAGAAACTCACCATGATGGCACTTGGTTTCTGTTAACCCACCACTATGATATCGGGGGTCTCTGTTAACCTACCACCCAAATTTTTGTTTAATTATGGTTGATTTCCTTACGATTGGTGCTTGAGTTGCATGCAACTTCTGAAAAAATAGCGCGAGAGATCCGGCTAAGGTGTCGTTAGCTGCCCCTGTATGCCTGCTAGAAACTCACCATGATAGCACTTGGTTTCGGTTAACCCACCACTGTGATATCGGGGGAATCTGTTAACCTACCACCCAAATTTTTGTTTAATTATGGTTGATTTCCTTACGATTGGTGCTTGAGTTGCATGCAACTTCTGAGAAAATAGCGCGAGAGATCCGGCTAAGGTGTCGTTAGCTTCCCATTTATACCAGCTATAAACTCACCACGATGGCACTTGGTTTCTGTTAACCCACCACTATGATATCGGGGGTCTCTGTTAACCTACCACCCAAATTTGTGTTTAATTATGGTTGATTTCCTTACGATTGGTGCTTGAGTTGCACGCAACTTCCGAAAAAATAGCGCGAGAGATTCGGCTAAGGTGTCGTTAGCTTCACATTTATGCCTGCTGGAAACTCACCACGATAGCACTTGGTTTCTGTTAACCCACCACTATGATATCGGGGGTTACTTTTAACCTACCACCCAAATTTTTGTTTAATTATGGTTGATTTCCTTACGATTGGTGTTTGAGTTGCATGCAACTTCTGAAAAAATAGCGCGAGAGATCCGGCTAAGGTGTCGTTAGCTTCACATTTATGCCTGCTGGAAACTCACCACGATAACACTTGGTTTCGGTTAACCCACCACTGTGATATCGGGGGTCTCTGTTAACCTACCACCCAAATTTTTATTTAATAATGGTTTATTTCCCTACGATTGGTGCTTGAGTTGCATGCAACTTCTTGAAAAATAGCGCGAGAGATCCGGCTAAGGTGTCGTTAGCTTCCCATTTATGCCTGCTAGAAACCCACCACGCCGGCACTTGGATTCTGTTAACCCACCACTATGACATCGGGGGTCTCTGTTAACCTACCACCCAAATTTCTGTTTAATTATGGTTGATTTCCGAACGAGAAAAAATAGCGCGAGAGATCCGGCTAAGGTGTCGTTAGCTTCCCATTTATGCCTGCTAGCAACTCAACACGACGGCACTTGGATTCTGTTAACCCACCACTATGACATCGGGGGTCTCTGTTAACCTACCACCCAAATTTTTGTTTAATTATAGTTGATTTCCTCACGATTGGTGGTTGAGTTGCATGCAACGTCTGAAAAAATAGCTCGAGATATTCTGCTAAGGTGTCGTTAGCTGCCCCTGTATGCCTGCTAGAAACTCACCATGATAGCACTTGGTTTCGGTTAACCCACCACAGTGATATCGGAGGCCTCTGTTTACCTACCACCCAAATTTTTGTTTAATTATGGTTGATTTCCTTACGATTGGTGCTTGAGTTGCATGCAACTTCTGAAAAAATAGCGCGAGAGATCCGGCTAAGGTGTCGTTAGCTTCCCCTTTATGCCTGCTAGAAACTCACCATGATAGCACTTGGTTTCGGTTAACCCACCACTGTGATATCGGGGGAATCTGTTAACCTACCACCCAAATTTTTGTTTAATTATGGTTGATTTCCTTACGATTGGTGCTTGAGTTGCATGCAACTTCTGAGAAAATAGCGCGAGAGATCCGGCTAAGGTGTCGTTAGCTTCCCATTTATACCAGCTATAAACTCACCACGATGGCACTTGGTTTCTGTTAACCCACCACTATGATATCGGGGGTCTCTGTTAACCTACCACCCAAATTTTTGTTTAATTATGGTTGATTTCCTTACGATTGGTGCTTGAGTTGCACGCAACTTCCGAAAAAATAGCGCGAGAGATTCGGCTAAGGTGTCGTTAGCTTCACATTTATGCCTGCTGGAAACTCACCACGATGGCACTTGGTTTCTGTTAACCCGCCACTATGATATCGGGGGTCTCTGTTAACCTACCACCCAAATTTTTGTTTAATTATGGTTGATTTCCTTACGATTGGTGCTTGAGTTGCATGCAACTTCTGAGAAAATAGCGCAAGAGATCCGGCTAAGGTGTCGTTAGCTTCCCATTTATGCCTGCTAGAAACTCACCTCGATGGCACTTGGTTTCTGTTAACCCACCACTATGATATCGGGGGTCTCTGTTAACCTACCACCCAAATTTTTGTTTAATTATGGTTGATTTCCTTACGATTGGTGTTTGAGTTGCATGTAACTTCTGAAAAAATAGCGCGAGAGATCCGGCTAAGGTGTCGTTAGCTGCCCCTGTATGCCTGCTAAAAACTCACCCTGATAGCACTTGGTCTCGGTTAACCCACCACAGTGATATCGGAGGTCTCTGTTTACCTACCACCCAAATTTTTGTTTAATTATGGTTGATTTCCTTACGATTGGTGTTTGAGTTGCATGCAACTTCTGAAAAAATAGCGCGAGAGATCCGGCTAAGGTGTCGTTAGCTTCCCCTTTATGCCTGCTAGAAACTCACCATGATAGCACTTGGTTTCGGTTAACCCACCACTGTGATAGGGGGGGAATCTGTTAACCTACCACCCAAATTTTTGTTTAATTATGGTTGATTTCCTTACGATTGGTGCTTGAGTTGCATTCAACTTCTGAGAAAATAGCGCGAGAGATCCGGCTAAGGTGTCGTTAGCTTCCCATTTATACCTGCTATACACTCACCACGATGGCACTTGGTTTCTGTTAACCCACCACTATGATATCGGGGGTCTCTGTTAACCTACCACCCAAATTTTTGTTTAATTATGGTTGATTTCCTAACGATTGGTGCTTGAGTGGCACGCAACTTCAGAAAAAATAGCGCGAGATATTCGGCTAAGGTGTCGTTAGCTTCACATTTATGCCTGCTAGAAACTCACCACGATGGCACTTGGTTTCTGTTAACCCACCACTATGATATCGGGGGTCTCTGTTAACCTACCACCCAAATTTTTGTTTAATTATGGTTGATTTCCTTACGATTGGTGCTTGAGTTGCATGCAACTTCTGAAAAAATAGCGCGAGAGATCCGGCTAAGGTGTCGTTAGCTTCCCCTTAATGCCTGCTAGAAACTCACCGCGATAGCACTTGGTTTCGGTTAACCCACCACTGTGATATCGGAGGTCTCTGTTTACCTACCACCCAAATTTTTGTTTAATTATGGTTGATTTCCTTACGATTGGTGCTTGAGTTGCATGCAACTTCTGAAAAATAGCGCGAGAGATGCGGCTAAGGTGTCCCCTTTGTGCCTGCTAGAAACTCACCGCGATAGCACTTGGTTTCGGTTAACCCACCACTGTGATATCGGGGGTCTCTGTTAACCTACCACCCAAAATTTTTGTTTAATTATGGTTGATTTCCTTGCGATTGGTGCTTGAGTTGCATGCAACTTCCGAAAAAATAGCGCGAGAGATCCGGCTAAGGTGTCGTTAGCTTCCCATTTATGCCTGCTAGAAACTCACCATGATGGCACTTGGTTTCTGTTAACCCACCACTATGATATCGGGGGTCTCTGTTAACCTACCACCCAAATTTTTGTTTAATTATGGTTGATTTCCTTACGATTGGTGCTTGAGTTGCATGCAATTTCTGAAAAAATAGCGCGAGAGATCCGGCTAAGGTGTCGTTAGCTTTCCCTTTATGCCTGCTAGAAACTCACCGCGATAGCACTTGGTTTCGGGTAACCCACCACTGTGATATCGGAGGTCTCTGTTTACCTACCACCCAAATTTTTGTTTAATTATGGTTGATTTCCTTACGATTGGTGCTTGAGTTGCATGCAACTTCTGAAAAATAGCGCGAGAGATGCGGCTAAGGTGCCGGTAGCTTCCCCTTTATGCCTGCTAGAAACTCACCGCGATAGCACTTGGTTTCGGTTAACCCACCACTGTGATATCGGGGGTCTCTGTTAACATACCACCCAAATTTTTGTTTAATTATGGTTGATTTCCTTGCGATTGGTGCTTGAGTTGCATGCAACTTCCGAAAAAATAGCGCGAGAGATCCGGCAAAGGTGTCGTTAGCTTCCCATTTATGCCTGCTAGAAACTCACCATGATGGCACTTGGTTTCTGTTAACCCACCACTATGATATCGGGGGTCTCTGTTAACCTACCACCCAAATTTTTGTTTAATTATGGTTGATTTCCTTACGATTGGTGCTTGAGTTGCATGCAACTTCTGAAAAAATAGCGCGAGAGATCCGGCAAAGGTGTCGTTAGCTTCCCATTTACGCCTGCTAGAAACTCACCACGATGGCACTTGGTTTCTGTTAACCCACCACTATGATATCGGGGGTTACTTTTAACCTACCACCCAAATTTTTGTTTAATTATGGTTTATTTCCTTACTATTGGTGCTTGAGTTGCATGCAACTTCTTGAAAAACAGCGCGAAGGATCCGGCTAAGGTGTTGTTAGGTTCCCATTTATGCCTGCTAAAAACTCACCACGATGGCACTTGGTTTCTGTTAACCCACCACTATGATATCGGGGGTCTCTGTTAACCTACCACCCAAATTTTTGTTTAATTATGGTTGATTTCCTTACGATTGGTGCTTGAGTTGCATGCAACTTCTGAAAAAATAGCGCAAGAGATCCGACTAAGGTGTCGTTAGCTTCCCATTTATGCCTGCTAGAAACTCACCACGATAGCACTTGGTTTCTGTTAACCCACCACTATGATATCGGGGGTTAACCTACCACCCAAATTTTTGTTTAATAATGGTTGATTTCCTTACGATTGGTGCTTGAGTTGCATGCAACTTCTGAAAAAAAGCGCGAGAGATCCGGCTAAGGTGTCGTTAGCTTCCCCTTTATGCCTGCTAGAAACTCACCACGATAGCACTTGGTTTCGGTTAACCCACCACAGTGATATCGGAGGTCTCTGTTTACCTACCACCCAAATTTTTGTTTAATTATGGTTGATTTCCTTACGATTGGTGCTTGAGTTGCATGCAACTACTGAAAAAATAGCGCGAGAGATCCGGCTAAGGTGTCGTTAGCTTCCCCTTTATGCCTGCTAGAAACTCACCACGATAGCACTTGGTTTCGGTTAACCCACCACTGTGATATCGGGGGTCTCTGTTAACCTACCACCCAAATTTTTGTTTAATTATGGTTGATGTCCTTACGATTGGTGCTTGAGTTGCATGCAACTTCTGAAAAAATAGCGCGAGAGATCCGGCTAAGGTGTCGTTAGTTTCCCATTTATGCCTGCTAGAAACTCACCACGATGGCACTTGGTTTCTGTTAACCCACCACTATGATATCGGGGTCTCTGTTAACCTACCACCCAAATTTTTATTTAATAATGGTTTATTTCCTTACGATTGGTGCTTGAGTTGCATGCAACTTCTTGAAAAATAGCGCGAGAGATCCGGCTAAGGTGTCGTTAGCTTCCCATTTATGCCTGCTAGAAACCCACCACGACGGCACTTGGATTCTGTTAACCCACCACTATGACATCGGGGGTCTCTGTTAACCTACCACCCAAATTTCTGTTTAATTATGGTTGATTTCCGAACGAGAAAAAATAGCGCGAGAGATCCGGCTAAGGTGTCGTTAGCTTCCCATTTATGCCTGCTAGCAACTCAACACGACGGCACTTGGATTCTGTTAACCCACCACTATGACATTGGGGGTCTCTTTTAACCTACCACCCAATTTTTTGTTTAATTATGGTTGATTTCCTTACGATTGGTGCTTGAGTTGCATGCAACTTCTGAAAAAATAGCGCGAGAGATCCGGCTAAGGTGTCGTTAGCTTCCCATTTATGCCTGCTAGAAACTCACCACGATGGCACTTGGTTTCTGTTAACCCACCACTATGATATCGGGGGTCTCTGTTTACCTACCACCCAAATTTTTGTTTAATTATGGTTGATTTCGCTACGATTGGTGCTTGAGTTGCATGCAACTTCTGAAAAAATAGCGCGAGAGATCCGGCTAAGGTGTCGTTAGCTTCCCATTTATGCCTGCTAGGAACTCACCACGATGGCACTTGGTTTCGGTTAACCCACCACAGTGATATCGGAGGTCTCAGTTTACCTACCACCAAAATTTTTGTTTAATTATGGTTGAGTTCCTTACGATTGGTGCTTGAGTTGCATGCAACTTCTGGAAAAATAGCGCGAGAGATTTGGCTAAGGTGTCGTTAGCTTCCCCTTTATGCCTGCTAGAAACTCACCAAGATAACACTTGGTTTCGGTTAACCCACCACTGTGATATCGGGGGTCTCTGTTAACCTACCACCCAAATTTTTGTTTAATTATGGTTGATTTCCTTACGATTGGTGCTTGAGTTGCATGCAACTTCTGAAAAAAAGCGCGAGAGATCCGGCTAAGGTGTCGTTAGCTTCCCCTTTTTGCCTGCTAGAAACTCACCATGATAGCACTTGGTTTCGGTTAACCCACCACAGTGATATCGGAGGTCTCTGTTTACCTACCACCCAAATTTTTGTTTAATTATGGTTGATTTCCTTACGATTGGTGCTTGAGTTGCATGCAACTACTGAAAAAATAGCGCGAGAGATCCGGCTAAGGTGTCGTTAGCTTCCCCTTTATGCCTGCTAGAAACTCACCACGATAGCACTTGCTTTCGGTTAACCCACCACTGTGATATCGGGGGTCTCTGTTAACCTACCACCCAAATTTTTGTTTAATTATGGTTGATGTCCTTACGATTGGTGCTTGAGTTGCATGCAACTTCTGAAAAAATAGCGCGAGAGATCCGGCTAAGGTGTCGTTAGCTTCCCATTTATGCCTGCTAGAAACCCACCACGATGGCACTTGGTTTCTGTTAACCCACCACTATGATAAAAATAGCGCGAGAGATCCGCCTAAGATGTCGTTAGCTTCCCATTTATGCCTGCTAGAAACTCACCTCGATGGCACTTGGTTTCTGTTAACCCACCACTATGATATCGGGGGCTCTGTTAACCTACCACCCAAATTTTTGTTTAATTATGGTTGATTTCCTTACGATTGGTGCTTGAGTTGCATGGAACTTCTGAAAAAATAGCGCGAGAGATCCGGCTAAGGTGTCGTTAGCTTCCCCTGTATGCCTGCTAGAAACTCATCACGATGGCACTTGGTTTCGGTTCACCCACCACTGTGGTATCGGAGGTCTCTGTTAACCTACCACCCAAATTTTTGTTTAATTATGGTTTATTTCCTTACGATTGGTGCTTGAGTTGCATGCAACTACTGAAAAAATAGCGCGAGAGATCCGGCTAAGGTGTCGTTAGCTTCCCCTTTATGCCTGCTAGAAACTCACCACGATAGCACTTGGTTTCTGTTAACCCACCACTATGATATCGGGGGTCTCTGTTAACCTACCACCCAAATTTTTGTTTAATTATGGTTGATTTCCTTACGATTGGTGCTTGAGTTGCATGCAACTTCTGAAAAAATAGCGCAAGAGATCCGACTAAGGTGTCGTTAGCTTCCCATTTATGCCTGCTAGAAACTCACCACGATAGCACTTGGTTTCTGTTAACCCACCACTATGATATCGGGGGTTAACCTACCACCTAAATTTTTGTTTAATAATGGTTGATTTCCTTACGATTGGTGCTTGAGTTGCATGCAACTTCTGAAAAAAAGCGCGAGAGATCCGGCTAAGGTGTCGTTAGCTTCCCCTTTATGCCTGCTAGAAACTCACCACGATAGCACTTGGTTTCGGTTAACCCACCACAGTGATATCGGAGGTCTCTGTTTACCTACCACCCAAATTTTTGTTTAATTATGGTTGATTTCCTTACGATTGGTGCTTGAGTTGCATGCAACTACTGAAAAAATAGCGCGAGAGATACGGCTAAGGTGTCGTTAGCTTCCCCTTTATGCCTGCTAGAAACTCACCACGATAGCACTTGGTTTCGGTTAACCCACCACTGTGATATCGGGGGTCTCTGTTAACCTACCACCCAAATTTTTGTTTAATTATGGTTGATGTCCTTACGATTGGTGCTTGAGTTGCATGCAACTTCTGAAAAAATAGCGCGAGAGATCCGCCTAAGATGTCGTTAGCTTCCCATTTATGCCTGCTAGAAACTCACCTCGATGGCACTTGGTTTCTGTTAACCCACCACTATGATATCGGGGGCTCTGTTAACCTATCACCCAAATTTTTGTTTAATTATGGTTGATTTCCTTACGATTGGTGCTTGAGTTGCATGCAACTACTGAAAAAATAGCGCGAGAGATCCGGCTAAGGTGTCGTTAGCTTCCCCTTTATGCCTGCTAGAAACTCACCACGATAGCACTTGGTTTCTGTTAACCCACCACTATGATATCGGGGGTCTCTGTTAACCTACCACCCAAATTTTTGTTTAATTATGGTTGATTTCCTTACGATTGGTGCTTGAGTTGCATGCAACTTCTGAAAAAATAGCGCAAGAGATCCGGCTAAGGTGTCGTTAGTTTCCCATTTATGCCTGCTAGAAACTCACCACGATGGCACTTGGTTTCTGTTAACCCACCACTATGATATCGGGGTCTCTGTTAACCTACCACCCAAATTTTTATTTAATAATGGTTTATTTCCTTACGATTGGTGCTTGAGTTGCATGCAACTTCTGAAAAAATAGCGCGAGAGATCCGCCTAAGATGTCGTTAGCTTCCCATTTATGCCTGCTAGAAACTCACCTCGATGGCACTTGGTTTCGGTTCACCCACCACTGTGGTATCGGAGGTCTCTGTTAACCTACCACCCAAATTTTTGTTTAATTATGGTTTATTTCCTTACGATTGGTGCTTGAGTTGCATGCAACTACTGAAAAAATAGCGCGAGAGATCCGGCTAAGGTGTCGTTAGCTTCCCCTTTATGCCTGCTAGAAACTCACCACGATAGCACTTGGTATCTGTTAACCCACCACTATGATATCGGGGGTCTCTGTTAACCTACCACCCAAATTTTTGTTTAATTATGGTTGATTTCCTTACGATTGGTGCTTGAGTTGCATGCAACTTCTGAAAAAATAGCGCAAGAGATCCGGCTAAGGTGTCGTTAGTTTCCCATTTATGCCTGCTAGAAACTCACCACGATGGCACTTGGTTTCTGTTAACCCACCACTATGATATCGGGGTCTCTGTTAACCTACCACCCAAATTTTTATTTAATAATGGTTTATTTCCTTACGATTGGTGCTTGAGTTGCATGCAACTTCTTGAAAAATAGCGCGAGAGATCCGGCTAAGGTGTCGTTAGCTTCCCATCGGGGGTCTCTGTTAACCTACCACCCAAATTTCTGTTTAATTATGGTTGATTTCCGAACGAGAAAAAATAGCGCGACAGATTCGGCTAAGGTGTCGTTAGCTTCCCATTTATGCCTGCTAGAAACTCACCACGAGGCCACTTGGTTTTTGTTAACCCACCACTATGATATCGGGGGTCTCTTTTAACCTACCACCCAAATTTTTGTTTAATTATGGTTGATTTCCTTACGATTGGTGCTTGAGTTGCATGCAACTTCTGAAAAAATAGCGCGAGAGATCCGCCTAAGATGTCGTTAGCTTCCCATTTATGCCTGCTAGAAACTCACCTCGATGGCACTTGGTTTCTGTTAACCCACCACTATGATATCGGGGGCTCTGTTAACCTACCACCCAAATTTTTGTTTAATTATGGTTGATTTCCTTACGATTGGTGCTTGAGTTGCATGGAACTTCTGAAAAAATAGCGCGAGAGATCCGGCTAAGGTGTCGTTAGCTTCCCCTGTATGCCTGCTAGAAACTCATCACGATGGCACTTGGTTTCGGTTCACCCACCACTGTGGTATCGGAGGTCTCTGTTAACCTACCACCCAAATTTTTGTTTAATTATGGTTTATTTCCTTACGATTGGTGCTTGAGTTGCACGCAACTTCCGAAAAAATAGCGCGAGAGATTCGGCTAAGGTGTCGTTAGCTTCACATTTATGCCTGCTAGAAACTCACCACGATGGCACTTGGTTTCTGTTAACCCACCACTATGATATCGGGGATCTCTGTTAACCTACCACCCAAATTTTTGTTTAATTATGGTTGATTTCCTTACGATTGGTGCTTGAGTTGCATGCAACTTCTGAAAAAAAGCGCGAGAGATCCGGCTAAGGTGTCGTTAGCTTCCCCTTTATGCCTGCTAGAAACTCACCACGATAGCACTTGGTTTCGGTTAACCCACCACAGTGATATCGGAGGTCTCTGTTTACCTACCACCCAAATTTTTGTTTAATTATGGTTGATTTCCTTACGATTGGTGCTTGAGTTGCATGCAACTACTGAAAAAATAGCGCGAGAGATCCGGCTAAGGTGTCGTTAGCTTCCCCTTTATGCCTGCTAGAAACTCACCACGATAGCACTTGGTTTCGGTTAACCCACCACTGTGATATCGGGGGTCTCTGTTAACCTACCACCCAAATTTTTGTTTAATTATGGTTGATGTCCTTACGATTGGTGCTTGAGTTGCATGCAACTTCTGAAAAAATAGCGCGAGAGATCCGGCTAAGGTGTCGTTAGTTTCCCATTTATGCCTGCTAGAAACTCACCACGATGGCACTTGGTTTCTGTTAACCCACCACTATGATATCGGGGTCTCTGTTAACCTACCACCCAAATTTTTATTTAATAATGGTTTATTTCCTTACGATTGGTGCTTGAGTTGCATGCAACTTCTTGAAAAATAGCGCGAGAGATCCGGCTAAGGTGTCGTTAGCTTCCCATTTATGCCTGCTAGAAACCCACCACGACGGCACTTGGATTCTGTTAACCCACCACTATGACATCGGGGGTCTCTGTTAACCTACCACCCAAATTTCTGTTTAATTATGGTTGATTTCCGAACGAGAAAAAATAGCGCGAGAGATCCGGCTAAGGTGTCGTTAGCTTCCCATTTATGCCTGCTAGCAACTCAACACGACGGCACTTGGATTCTGTTAACCCACCACTATGACATTGGGGGTCTCTGTTAACCTACCACCCAAATTTTTGTTTAATTATAGTTGATTTCCTCACGATTGGTGGTTGAGTTGCATGCAACGTCTGAAAAAATAGCGCGAGATATTCTGCTAAGGTGTCGTTAGCTTCCCATTTATGCCTGCTTGAAACTCACCACGATGGCACTTGGTTTCTGTTAACCCACCACTATGATATCGGGGGTCTCTGTTAACCTACCACGAAACTTTTTGTTTAATTATGGTTGATTTCCCTACGATTGGTGCTTGAGTTGCATGCAACTTCTGAAAAAATAGCGCGAGAGATCCGGCTAAGGTGTCGTTAGCTTCCCATTTATGCCTGCTAGAAACTCACCACGATGGCACTTGGTTTCTGTTAACCCACCACTATGATATCGGGGGTCTCTTTTAACCTACCACCCAATTTTTTGTTTAATTATGGTTGATTTCCTTACGATTGGTGCTTGAGTTGCATGCAACTTCTGAAAAAATAGCGCGAGAGATCCGGCTAAGGTGTCGTTAGCTTCCCATTTATGCCTGCTAGAAACTCACCACGATGGCACTTGGTTTCTGTTAACCCACCACTATGATATCGGGGGTCTCTGTTTACCTACCACCCAAATTTTTGTTTAATTATGGTTGATTTCGCTACGATTGGTGCTTGAGTTGCATGCAACTTCTGAAAAAATAGCGCGAGAGATCCGGCTAAGGTGTCGTTAGCTTCCCATTTATGCCTGCTAGGAACTCACCACGATGGCACTTGGTTTCGGTTAACCCACCACAGTGATATCGGAGGTCTCAGTTTACCTACCACCAAAATTTTTGTTTAATTATGGTTGAGTTCCTTACGATTGGTGCTTGAGTTGCATGCAACTTCTGGAAAAATAGCGCGAGAGATTTGGCTAAGGTGTCGTTAGCTTCCCCTTTATGCCTGCTAGAAACTCACCAAGATAACACTTGGTTTCGGTTAACCCACCACTGTGATATCGGGGGTCTCTGTTAACCTACCACCCAAATTTTTGTTTAATTATGGTTGATTTCCTTACGATTGGTGCTTGAGTTGCATGCAACTTCTGAAAAAAAGCGCGAGAGATCCGGCTAAGGTGTCGTTAGCTTCCCCTTTTTGCCTGCTAGAAACTCACCATGATAGCACTTGGTTTCGGTTAACCCACCACAGTGATATCGGAGGTCTCTGTTTACCTACCACCCAAATTTTTGTTTAATTATGGTTGATTTCCTTACGATTGGTGCTTGAGTTGCATGCAACTACTGAAAAAATAGCGCGAGAGATCCGGCTAAGGTGTCGTTAGCTTCCCCTTTATGCCTGCTAGAAACTCACCACGATAGCACTTGCTTTCGGTTAACCCACCACTGTGATATCGGGGGTCTCTGTTAACCTACCACCCAAATTTTTGTTTAATTATGGTTGATGTCCTTACGATTGGTGCTTGAGTTGCATGCAACTTCTGAAAAAATAGCGCGAGAGATCCGGCTAAGGTGTCGTTAGCTTCCCATTTATGCCTGCTAGAAACTCACCACGATGGCACTTGGTTTCTGTTAACCCACCACTATGATAAAAATAGCGCGAGAGATCCGCCTAAGATGTCGTTAGCTTCCCATTTATGCCTGCTAGAAACTCACCTCGATGGCACTTGGTTTCTGTTAACCCACCACTATGATATCGGGGGCTCTGTTAACCTACCACCCAAATTTTTGTTTAATTATGGTTGATTTCCTTACGATTGGTGCTTGAGTTGCATGGAACTTCTGAAAAAATAGCGCGAGAGATCCGGCTAAGGTGTCGTTAGCTTCCCCTGTATGCCTGCTAGAAACTCATCACGATGGCACTTGGTTTCGGTTCACCCACCACTGTGGTATCGGAGGTCTCTGTTAACCTACCACCCAAATTTTTGTTTAATTATGGTTTATTTCCTTACGATTGGTGCTTGAGTTGCATGCAACTACTGAAAAAATAGCGCGAGAGATCCGGCTAAGGTGTCGTTAGCTTCCCCTTTATGCCTGCTAGAAACTCACCACGATAGCACTTGGTTTCTGTTAACCCACCACTATGATATCGGGGGTCTCTGTTAACCTACCACCCAAATTTTTGTTTAATTATGGTTGATTTCCTTACGATTGGTGCTTGAGTTGCATGCAACTTCTGAAAAAATAGCGCAAGAGATCCGACTAAGGTGTCGTTAGCTTCCCATTTATGCCTGCTAGAAACTCACCACGATAGCACTTGGTTTCTGTTAACCCACCACTATGATATCGGGGGTTAACCTACCACCTAAATTTTTGTTTAATAATGGTTGATTTCCTTACGATTGGTGCTTGAGTTGCATGCAACTTCTGAAAAAAAGCGCGAGAGATCCGGCTAAGGTGTCGTTAGCTTCCCCTTTATGCCTGCTAGAAACTCACCACGATAGCACTTGGTTTCGGTTAACCCACCACAGTGATATCGGAGGTCTCTGTTTACCTACCACCCAAATTTTTGTTTAATTATGGTTGATTTCCTTACGATTGGTGCTTGAGTTGCATGCAACTACTGAAAAAATAGCGCGAGAGATACGGCTAAGGTGTCGTTAGCTTCCCCTTTATGCCTGCTAGAAACTCACCACGATAGCACTTGGTTTCGGTTAACCCACCACTGTGATATCGGGGGTCTCTGTTAACCTACCACCCAAATTTTTGTTTAATTATGGTTGATGTCCTTACGATTGGTGCTTGAGTTGCATGCAACTTCTGAAAAAATAGCGCGAGAGATCCGCCTAAGATGTCGTTAGCTTCCCATTTATGCCTGCTAGAAACTCACCTCGATGGCACTTGGTTTCTGTTAACCCACCACTATGATATCGGGGGCTCTGTTAACCTATCACCCAAATTTTTGTTTAATTATGGTTGATTTCCTTACGATTGGTGCTTGAGTTGCATGCAACTACTGAAAAAATAGCGCGAGAGATCCGGCTAAGGTGTCGTTAGCTTCCCCTTTATGCCTGCTAGAAACTCACCACGATAGCACTTGGTTTCTGTTAACCCACCACTATGATATCGGGGGTCTCTGTTAACCTACCACCCAAATTTTTGTTTAATTATGGTTGATTTCCTTACGATTGGTGCTTGAGTTGCATGCAACTTCTGAAAAAATAGCGCAAGAGATCCGGCTAAGGTGTCGTTAGTTTCCCATTTATGCCTGCTAGAAACTCACCACGATGGCACTTGGTTTCTGTTAACCCACCACTATGATATCGGGGTCTCTGTTAACCTACCACCCAAATTTTTATTTAATAATGGTTTATTTCCTTACGATTGGTGCTTGAGTTGCATGCAACTTCTGAAAAAATAGCGCGAGAGATCCGCCTAAGATGTCGTTAGCTTCCCATTTATGCCTGCTAGAAACTCACCTCGATGGCACTTGGTTTCGGTTCACCCACCACTGTGGTATCGGAGGTCTCTGTTAACCTACCACCCAAATTTTTGTTTAATTATGGTTTATTTCCTTACGATTGGTGCTTGAGTTGCATGCAACTACTGAAAAAATAGCGCGAGAGATCCGGCTAAGGTGTCGTTAGCTTCCCCTTTATGCCTGCTAGAAACTCACCACGATAGCACTTGGTATCTGTTAACCCACCACTATGATATCGGGGGTCTCTGTTAACCTACCACCCAAATTTTTGTTTAATTATGGTTGATTTCCTTACGATTGGTGCTTGAGTTGCATGCAACTTCTGAAAAAATAGCGCAAGAGATCCGGCTAAGGTGTCGTTAGTTTCCCATTTATGCCTGCTAGAAACTCACCACGATGGCACTTGGTTTCTGTTAACCCACCACTATGATATCGGGGTCTCTGTTAACCTACCACCCAAATTTTTATTTAATAATGGTTTATTTCCTTACGATTGGTGCTTGAGTTGCATGCAACTTCTTGAAAAATAGCGCGAGAGATCCGGCTAAGGTGTCGTTAGCTTCCCATCGGGGGTCTCTGTTAACCTACCACCCAAATTTCTGTTTAATTATGGTTGATTTCCGAACGAGAAAAAATAGCGCGACAGATTCGGCTAAGGTGTCGTTAGCTTCCCATTTATGCCTGCTAGAAACTCACCACGAGGCCACTTGGTTTCTGTTAACCCACCACTATGATATCGGGGGTCTCTTTTAACCTACCACCCAAATTTTTGTTTAATTATGGTTGATTTCCTTACGATTGGTGCTTGAGTTGCATGCAACTTCTGAAAAAATAGCGCGAGAGATCCGCCTAAGATGTCGTTAGCTTCCCATTTATGCCTGCTAGAAACTCACCTCGATGGCACTTGGTTTCTGTTAACCCACCACTATGATATCGGGGGCTCTGTTAACCTACCACCCAAATTTTTGTTTAATTATGGTTGATTTCCTTACGATTGGTGCTTGAGTTGCATGGAACTTCTGAAAAAATAGCGCGAGAGATCCGGCTAAGGTGTCGTTAGCTTCCCCTGTATGCCTGCTAGAAACTCATCACGATGGCACTTGGTTTCGGTTCACCCACCACTGTGGTATCGGAGGTCTCTGTTAACCTACCACCCAAATTTTTGTTTAATTATGGTTTATTTCCTTACGATTGGTGCTTGAGTTGCACGCAACTTCCGAAAAAATAGCGCGAGAGATTCGGCTAAGGTGTCGTTAGCTTCACATTTATGCCTGCTAGAAACTCACCACGATGGCACTTGGTTTCTGTTAACCCACCACTATGATATCGGGGATCTCTGTTAACCTACCACCCAAATTTTTGTTTAATTATGGTTGATTTCCTTACGATTGGTGCTTGAGTTGCATGCAACTTCTGAAAAATAGCGCGAGAGATGCGGCTAAGGTGCCGTTAGCTTCCCCTTTATGCCTGCTAGAAACTCACCGCGATAGCACTTGGTTTCGGTTAACCCACCACTGTGATATCGGGGGTCTCTGTTAACCTACCACCCAAATTTTTGTTTAATTATGGTTGATTTCCTTGCGATTGGTGCTTGAGTTGCATGCAACTTCCGAAAAAATAGCGCGAGAGATCCGGCAAAGGTGTCGTTAGCTTCCCATTTATGCCTGCTAGAAACTCACCATGATGGCACTTGGTTTCTGTTAACCCACCACAGTGATATCGGGGGTCTCTGTTAACCTACCACCCACATTTTTGTTTAATTATGGTTGATTTCCTTACGATTGGTGGTTGAGTTGCATGCAACTTCTGAAAAAATAGCGCGAGAGATCCGGCAAAGGTGTTGTTAGCTTCCCATTTATGGCTGCTATAAACTCACCACGATGGCACTTGGTTTCTGTTAACCCACCACTATGATATCGGGGGTCTCTGTTAACCTACCACCCAAATTTTTGTTTAATTATGGTTGATTTCCTTACGATTGGTGCTTGAGTTGCATGCAACTTCTGAAAAAAAGCGCGAGAGATCCGGCTAAGGTGTCGTTAGCTTCCCCTTTATGCCTGCTAGAAACTCACCACGATAGCACTTGGTTTCTGTTAACCCACCACTATGATATCGGGGGTCTCTGTTAACCTACCACCCAAATTTTTGTTTAATTATGGTTGATGTCCTTACGATTGGTGCTTGAGTTGCATGCAACTTCTGAAAAAATAGCGCGAGAGATCCGGCTAAGGTGTCGTTAGTTTCCCCTTTATGCCTGCTAGAAACTCACCACGAGGCCACTTGGTTTCTGTTAACCCACCACTATGATATCGGGGGTCTCTTTTAACCTACCACCCAAATTTTTGTTTAATTATGGTTGATTTCCTTACGATTGGTGCTTGAGTTGCATGCAACTTCTGAAAAAATAGCGCGAGAGATCCGCCTAAGATGTCGTTAGCTTCCCATTTATGCCTGCTAGAAACTCACCTCGATGGCACTTGGTTTCTGTTAACCCACCACTATGATATCGGGGGCTCTGTTAACCTACCACCCAAATTTTTGTTTAATTATGGTTGATTTCCTTACGATTGGTGCTTGAGTTGCATGGAACTTCTGAAAAAATAGCGCGAGAGATCCGGCTAAGGTGTCGTTAGCTTCCCCTGTATGCCTGCTAGAAACTCATCACGATGGCACTTGGTTTCGGTTCACCCACCACTGTGGTATCGGAGGTCTCTGTTAACCTACCACCCAAATTTTTGTTTAATTATGGTTTATTTCCTTACGATTGGTGCTTGAGTTGCACGCAACTTCCGAAAAAATAGCGCGAGAGATTCGGCTAAGGTGTCGTTAGCTTCACATTTATGCCTGCTAGAAACTCACCACGATGGCACTTGGTTTCTGTTAACCCACCACTATGATATCGGGGATCTCTGTTAACCTACCACCCAAATTTTTGTTTAATTATGGTTGATTTCCTTACGATTGGTGCTTGAGTTGCATGCAACTTCTGAAAAATAGCGCGAGAGATGCGGCTAAGGTGCCGTTAGCTTCCCCTTTATGCCTGCTAGAAACTCACCGCGATAGCACTTGGTTTCGGTTAACCCACCACTGTGATATCGGGGGTCTCTGTTAACCTACCACCCAAATTTTTGTTTAATTATGGTTGATTTCCTTGCGATTGGTGCTTGAGTTGCATGCAACTTCCGAAAAAATAGCGCGAGAGATCCGGCAAAGGTGTCGTTAGCTTCCCATTTATGCCTGCTAGAAACTCACCATGATGGCACTTGGTTTCTGTTAACCCACCACTATGATATCGGGGGTCTCTGTTAACCTACCACCCAAATTTTTGTGTAATTATGGTTGATTTCCTTACGATTGGTGCTTGAGTTGCATGCAACTTCTGAAAAAAAGCGCGAGAGATCCGGCTAAGGTGTCGTTAGCTTCCCCTTTATGCCTGCTAGAAACTCACCATGATAGCACTTGGTTTCGGTTAACCCACCACAGTGATATCGGAGGTCTCTGTTTACCTACCACCCAAATTTTTGTTTAATTATGGTTGATTTCCTTACGATTGGTGCTTGAGTTGCATGCAACTACTGAAAAAATAGCGCGAGAGATCCGGCTAAGGTGTCGTTAGCTTCCCCTTTATGCCTGCTAGAAACTCACCACGATAGCACTTGGTTTCGGTTAACCCACCACTGTGATATCGGGGGTCTCTGTTAACCTACCACCCAAATTTTTGTTTAATTATGGTTGATGTCCTTACGATTGGTGCTTGAGTTGCATGCAACTTCTGAAAAATAGCGCGAGAGATGCGGCTAAGGTGCCGTTAGCTTCCCCTTTATGCCTGCTAGAAACTCACCGCGATAGCACTTGGTTTCGGTTAACCCACCACTGTGATATCGGGGGTCTCTGTTAACCTACCACCCAAATTTTTGTTTAATTATGGTTGATTTCCTTGCGATTGGTGCTTGAGTTGCATGCAACTTCCGAAAAAATAGCGCGAGAGATCCGGCAAAGGTGTCGTTAGCTTCCCATTTATGCCTGCTAGAAACTCACCATGATGGCACTTGGTTTCTGTTAACCCACCACAGTGATATCGGGGGTCTCTGTTAACCTACCACCCAAATTTTTGTTTAATTATGGTTGATTTCCTTACGATTGGTGGTTGAGTTGCATGCAACTTCTGAAAAAATAGCGCGAGAGATCCGGCAAAGGTGTCGTTAGCTTCCCATTTATGGCTGCTATAAACTCACCACGATGGCACTTGGTTTCTGTTAACCCACCACTGTGATATCGGGGGTCTCTGTTAACCTACCACCCAAATTTTTGTTTAATTATGGTTGATTTCCTTACGATTGGTGGTTCAGTTGCATGCAACTTCTGAAAAATAGCGCGAGAGATGCGGCTAAGGTGCCGTTAGCTTCCCCTTTATGCCTGCTAGAAACTCACCGCGATAGCACTTGGTTTCGGTTAACCCACCACTGTGATATCGGGGGTCTCTGCTAACCTACCACCCAAATTTTTGTTTAATTATGGTTGATTTCCTTGCGATTGGTGCTTGAGTTGCATGCAACTTCCGAAAAAATAGCGCGAGAGATCCGGCAAAGGTGTCGTTAGCTTCCCATTTATGCCTGCTAGAAACTCACCATGATGGCACTTGGTTTCTGTTAACCCACCACTATGATATCGGGGGTCTCTGTTAACCTACCACCCAAATTTTTGTGTAATTATGGTAGATTTCCTTACGATTGGTGCTTGAGTTGCATGCAACTTCTGAAAAAAAGCGCGAGAGATCCGGCTAAGGTGTCGTTAGCTTCCCCTTTATGCCTGCTAGAAACTCACCATGATAGCACTTGGTTTCGGTTAACCCACCACAGTGATATCGGAGGTCTCTGTTTACCTACCACCCAAATTTTTGTTTAATTATGGTTGATTTCCTTACGATTGGTGCTTGAGTTGCATGCAACTACTGAAAAAATAGCGCGAGAGATCCGGCTAAGGTGTCGTTAGCTTCCCCTTTATGCCTGCTAGAAACTCACCATGATAGCACTTGGTTTCGGTTAACCCACCACTGTGATATCGGGGGTCTCTGTTAACCTACCACCCAAATTTTTGTTTAATTATGGTTGATGTCCTTACGATTGGTGCTTGAGTTGCATGCAACTTCTGAAAAAAATAGCGCGAGAGATCCGGCTAAGGTGTCGTTAGCTTCCCATTTATGCCTGCTAGAAACTCACCACGATGGCACTTGGTTTCTGTTAACCCACCACTATGATATCGGGGGTCTCTGTTAACCTACCACCCAAATTTTTGTTTAATTATGGTTGATTTCCTTACGATTGGTGCTTGAGTTGCATGCAACTTCTGAAAAAATAGCGCGAGAGATTCGGCTAAGGTGTCGTTAGCTTCCCATTTATGCCTGCTAGAAACTCACCACGAGGCCACTTGGTTTCTGTTAACCCACCACTATGATATCGGGGGTCTCTTTTAACCTACCACCCAAATTTTTGTTTAATTATGGTTGATTTCCTTACGATTGGTGCTTGAGTTGCATGCAACTTCTGAAAAAATAGCGCGAGAGATCCGCCTAAGATGTCGTTAGCTTCCCATTTATGCCTGCTAGAAACTCACCTCGATGGCACTTGGTTTCTGTTAACCCACCACTATGATATCGGGGGCTCTGTTAACCTACCACCCAAATTTTTGTTTAATTATGGTTGATTTCCTTACGATTGGTGCTTGAGTTGCATGGAACTTCTGAAAAAATAGCGCGAGAGATCCGGCTAAGGTGTCGTTAGCTTCCCCTGTATGCCTGCTAGAAACTCATCACGATGGCACTTGGTTTCGGTTCACCCACCACTGTGGTATCGGAGGTCTCTGTTAACCTACCACCCAAATTTTTGTTTAATTATGGTTTATTTCCTTACGATTGGTGCTTGAGTTGCACGCAACTTCCGAAAAAATAGCGCGAGAGATTCGGCTAAGGTGTCGTTAGCTTCACATTTATGCCTGCTAGAAACTCACCACGATGGCACTTGGTTTCTGTTAACCCACCACTATGATATCGGGGGTCTCTGTTAACCTACCACCCAAATTTTTGTTTAATTATGGTTGATTTCCTTACGATTGGTGCTTGAGTTGCATGCAACTTCTGAAAAAAAAGCGCGAGAGATCCGGCTAAGGTGTCGTTAGCTTCCCCTTTATGCCTGCTAGAAACTCACCACGATAGCACTTGGTTTCTGTTAACCCACCACTATGATATCGGGGGTCTCTGTTAACCTACCACGCAAATTTTTGTTTAATTATGGTTGATTTCCTTACGATTGGTGCTTGAGTTGCATGCAACTACTGAAAAAATAGCGCGAGAGATCCGGCTAAGGTGTCGTTAGCTTCCCCTTTATGCCTGCTAGAAACTCACCACGATAGCACTTGGTTTCTGTTAACCCACCACTATGATATCGGGGGTCTCTGTTAACCTACCACCCAAATTTTTGTTTAATTATGGTTGATGTCCTTACGATTGGTGCTTGAGTTGCATGCAACTTCTGAAAAAATAGCGCGAGAGATCCGGCTAAGGAGTCGTTAGCTTCCCCTTTATGCCTGCTAGAAACTCACCACGATAGCACTTGGTTTCGGTTAACCCACCACAGTGATATCGGAGGTCTCTGTTTACCTACCACTCAAATTTTTGTTTAATTATGGTTGATTTCCTTACGATTGGTGCTTGAGTTGCATGCAACTTCTGAAAAAATAGCGCGAGAGATCCGGCTAAGGTGTCGTTAGCTTCCCCTTTATGCCTGCTAGAAACTCACCACGATAGCACTTGGTTTCTGTTAACCCACCACTATGATATCGGGGGTCTCTGTTAACCTACCACCCACATTTTTGTTTAATTATGGTTGATTTCCTTACGATTGGTGCTTGAGTTGCATGCAACTTCTGAAAAAAAGCGCGAGAGATCCGGCTAAGGTGTCGTAAGATTCCCCTTTATGCCTGCTAGAAACTCACCACGATAGCACTTGGTTTCGGTTAACCCACCACAGTGATATCGGAGGTCTCTGTTTACCTAACACTCAACTTTTTGTTTAATTATGGTTGATTTCCTTACGATTGGTGCTTGAGTTGCATGCAACTTCTGAAAAAATAGCGCGAGAGATCCGGCTAAGGTGTCGTTAGCTTCCCATTTATGCCTGCTAGAAACTCACCATGATGGCACTTGGTTTCTGTTAACCCACCACTATGATATCGGGGGTCTCTGTTAACCTACCACCCAAATTTTTGTTTAATTATGGTTGATTTCCTTACGATTGGTGCTTGAGTTGCATGCAACTTCTGAAAAAAAGCGCGAGAGATCCGGCTAAGGTGTCGTTAGCTTCCCCTTTATGCCTGCTAGAAACTCACCATGATAGCACTTGGTTTCGGTTAACCCACCACAGTGATATCGGAGGTCTCTGTTTACCTACCACCCAAATTTTTGTTTAATTATGGTTGATTTCCTTACGATTGGTGCTTGAGTTGCATGCAACTACTGAAAAAATAGCGCGAGAGATCCGGCTAAGGTGTCGTTAGCTTCCCCTTTATGCCTGCTAGAAACTCACCACGATAGCACTTGCTTTCGGTTAACCCACCACTGTGATATCGGGGGTCTCTGTTAACCTACCACCCAAATTTTTGTTTAATTATGGTTGATGTCCTTACGATTGGTGCTTGAGTTGCATGCAACTTCTGAAAAAATAGCGCGAGAGATCCGGCTAGGGTGTCGTTAGCTTCCCATTTATGCCTGCTAGAAACTCACCACGATGGCACTTGGTTTCTGTTAACCCACCACTATGATATCGGGGGTCTCTGTTAACCTACCACCCAAATTTTTGTTTAATTATGGTTGATTTCCTTACGATTGGTGCTTGAGTTGCATGCAACTTCTGAAAAAATAGCGCGAGAGATTCGGCTAAGGTGTCGTTAGCTTCCCATTTATGCCTGCTAGAAACTCACCACGAGGCCACTTGGTTTCTGTTAACCCACCACTATGATATCGGGGGTCTCTTTTAACCTACCACCCAAATTTTTGTTTAATTATGGTTGATTTCCTTACGATTGGTGCTTGAGTTGCATGCAACTTCTGAAAAAATAGCGCGAGAGATCCGCCTAAGATGTCGTTAGCTTCCCATTTATGCCTGCTAGAAACTCACCTCGATGGCACTTGGTTTCTGTTAACCCACCACTATGATATCGGGGGCTCTGTTAACCTACCACCCAAATTTTTGTTTAATTATGGTTGATTTCCTTACGATTGGTGCTTGAGTTGCATGGAACTTCTGAAAAAATAGCGCGAGAGATCCGGCTAAGGTGTCGTTAGCTTCCCCTGTATGCCTGCTAGAAACTCATCACGATGGCACTTGGTTTCGGTTCACCCACCACTGTGGTATCGGAGGTCTCTGTTAACCTACCACCCAAATTTTTGTTTAATTATGGTTTATTTCCTTACGATTGGTGCTTGAGTTGCACGCAACTTCCGAAAAAATAGCGCGAGAGATTCGGCTAAGGTGTCGTTAGCTTCACATTTATGCCTGCTAGAAACTCACCACGATGGCACTTGGTTTCTGTTAACCCACCACTATGATAACGGGGATCTCTGTTAACCTACCACCCAAATTTTTGTTTAATTATGGTTGATTTCCTTGCGATTGGTGCTTGAGTTGCATGCAACTTCTGAAAAATAGCGCGAGAGATGCGGCTAAGGTGCCGTTAGCTTCCCCTTTATGCCTGCTAGAAACTCACCGCGATAGCACTTGGTTTCGGTTAACCCACCACTGTGATATCGGGGGTCTCTGTTAACCTACCACCCAAATTTTTGTTTAATTATGGTTGATTTCCTTGCGATTGGTGCTTGAGTTGCATGCAACTTCCGAAAAAATAGCGCGAGAGATCCGGCAAAGGTGTCGTTAGCTTCCCATTTATGCCTGCTAGAAACTCACCATGATGGCACTTGGTTTCTGTTAACCCACCACAGTGATATCGGGGGTCTCTGTTCACCTACCACCCAAATTTTTGTTTAATTATGGTTGATTTCCTTACGATTGGTGGTTGAGTTGCATGCAACTTCTGAAAAAATAGCGCGAGAGATCCGGCAAAGGTGTCGTTAGCTTCCCATTTATGGCTGCTATAAACTCACCACGATGGCACTTGGTTTCTGTTAACCCACCACTGTGATATCGGGGGTCTCTGTTAACCTACCACCCAAATTTTTGTTTAATTATGGTTGATTTCCTTACGATTGGTGGTTGAGTTGCATGCAACTTCTGAAAAATAGCGCGAGAGATGCGGCTAAGGTGCCGTTAGCTTCCCCTTTATGCCTGCTAGAAACTCACCGCGATAGCACTTGGTTTCGGTTAACCCACCACTGTGATATCGGGGGTCTCTGTTAACCTACCACCCAAATTTTTGTTTAATTATGGTTGATTTCCTTGCGATTGGTGCTTGAGTTGCATGCAACTTCCGAAAAAATAGCGCGAGAGATCCGGCAAAGGTGTCGTTAGCTTCCCATTTATGCCTGCTAGAAACTCACCATGATGGCACTTGGTTTCTGTTAACCCACCACTATGATATCGGGGGTCTCTGTTAACCTACCACCCAAATTTTTGTTTAATTATGGTTGATTTCCTTACGATTGGTGCTTGAGTTGCATGCAACTTCTGAAAAAAAGCGCGAGAGATCCGGCTAAGGTGTCGTTAGCTTCCCCTTTATGCCTGCTAGAAACTCACCATGATAGCACTTGGTTTCGGTTAACCCACCACAGTGATATCGGAGGTCTCTGTTTACCTACCACCCAAACTTTTGTTTAATTATGGTTGATTTCCTTACGATTGGTGCTTGAGTTGCATGCAACTACTGAAAAAATAGCGCGAGAGATCCGGCTAAGGTGTCGTTAGCTTCCCCTTTATGCCTGCTAGAAACTCACCACGATAGCACTTGGTTTCGGTTAACCCACCACTGTGATATCGGGGGTCTCTGTTAACCTACCACCCAAATTTTTGTTTAATTATGGTTGATGTCCTTACGATTGGTGCTTGAGTTGCATGCAACTTCTGAAAAAATAGCGCGAGAGATCCGGCTAAGGTGTCGTTAGCTTCCCATTTATGCCTGCTAGAAACTCACCACGATGGCACTTGGTTTCTGTTAACCCACCACTATGATATCGGGGGTCTCTGTTAACCTACCACCCAAATTTTTGTTTAATTATGGTTGATTTCCTTACGATTGGTGCTTGAGTTGCATGCAACTTCTGAAAAAATAGCGCGAGAGATTCGGCTAAGGTGTCGTTAGCTTCACATTTATGCCTGCTAGAAACTCACCACGATGGCACTTGGTTTCTGTTAACCCACCACTATGATATCGGGGATCTCTGTTAACCTACCACCCAAATTTTTGTTTAATTATGGTTGATTTCCTTACGATTGGTGCTTGAGTTGCATGCAACTTCTGAAAAATAGCGCGAGAGATGCGGCTAAGGTGCCGTTAGCTTCCCCTTTATGCCTGCTAGAAACTCACCGCGATAGCACTTGGTTTCGGTTAACCCACCACTGTGATATCGGGGGTCTCTGTTAACCTACCACCCAAATTTTTGTTTAATTATGGTTGATTTCCTTGCGATTGGTGCTTGAGTTGCATGCAACTTCCGAAAAAATAGCGCGAGAGATCCGGCAAAGGTGTCGTTAGCTTCCCATTTATGCCTGCTAGAAACTCACCATGATGGCACTTGGTTTCTGTTAACCCACCACAGTGATATCGGGGGTCTCTGTTAACCTACCACCCACATTTTTGTTTAATTATGGTTGATTTCCTTACGATTGGTGGTTGAGTTGCATGCAACTTCTGAAAAAATAGCGCGAGAGATCCGGCAAAGGTGTCGTTAGCTTCCCATTTATGGCTGCTATAAACTCACCACGATGGCACTTGGTTTCTGTTAACCCACCACTATGATATCGGGGGTCTCTGTTAACCTACCACCCAAATTTTTGTTTAATTATGGTTGATTTCCTTACGATTGGTGCTTGAGTTGCATGCAACTTCTGAAAAAAAGCGCGAGAGATCCGGCTAAGGTGTCGTTAGCTTCCCCTTTATGCCTGCTAGAAACTCACCACGATAGCACTTGGTTTCTGTTAACCCACCACTATGATATCGGGGGTCTCTGTTAACCTACCACCCAAATTTTTGTTTAATTATGGTTGATGTCCTTACGATTGGTGCTTGAGTTGCATGCAACTTCTGAAAAAATAGCGCGAGAGATCCGGCTAAGGTGTCGTTAGTTTCCCCTTTATGCCTGCTAGAAACTCACCATGATAGCACTTGGTTTCGGTTAACCCACCACAGTGATATCGGAGGTCTCTGTTTACCTACCACTCAAATTTTTGTTTAATTATGGTTGATTTCCTTACGATTGGTGCTTGAGTTGCATGCAACTTCTGAAAAAAAGCGCGAGAGATCCGGCTAAGGTGTCGTTAGCTTCCCCTTTATGCCTGCTAGAAACTCACCACGATAGCACTTGGTTTCGGTTAACCCACCACAGTGATATCGGAGGTCTCTGTTTACCTACCACCCAAATTTTTGTTTAATTATGGTTGATTTCCTTACGATTGGTGCTTGAGTTGCATGCAACTACTGAAAAAATAGCGCGAGAGATCCGGCTAAGGTGTCGTTAGCTTCCGCTTTATGCCTGCTAGAAACTCACCACGATAGCACTTGGTTTCTGTTAACCCACCACTATGATATCGGGGGTCTCTGTTAACCTACCACCCAAATTTTTGTTTAATTATGGTTGATGTCCTTACGATTGGTGCTTGAGTTGCATGCAACTTCTGAAAAAATAGCGCGAGAGATGCGGCTAAGGTGCCGTTAGCTTCCCCTTTATGCCTGCTAGAAACTCACCGCGATAGCACTTGGTTTCGGTTAACCCACCACTGTGATATCGGGGGTCTCTGTTAACCTACCACCCAAATTTTTGTTTAATTATGGTTGATTTCCTTGCGATTGGTGCTTGAGTTGCATGCAACTTCCGAAAAAATAGCGCGAGAGATCCGGCAAAGGTGTCGCTAGCTTCCCATTTATGCCTGCTAGAAACTCACCATGATGGCACTTGGTTTCTGTTAACCCACCACAGTGATATCGGGGGTCTCTGTTAACCTACCACCCACATTTTTGTTTAATTATGGTTGATTTCCTTACGATTGGTGGTTGAGTTGCATGCAACTTCTGAAAAAATAGCGCGAGAGATCCGGCAAAGGTGTCGTTAGCTTCCCATTTATGGCTGCTATAAACTCACCACGATGGCACTTGGTTTCTGTTAACCCACCACAGTGATATCGGAGGTCTCTGTTAACCTACCACCCAAATTTTTGTTTAATTATGGTTGATTTCCTTACGATTGGTGCTTGAGTTGCATGCAACTTCTGAAAAAAAGCGCGAGAGATCCGGCTAAGGTGTCGTTAGCTTCCCCTTTATGCCTGCTAGAAACTCACCACGATAGCACTTAATTTCTGTTAACCCACCACTATGATATCGGGGGTCTCTGTTAACCTACCACCCAAATTTTTGTTTAATTATGGTTGATGTCCTTACGATTGGTGCTTGAGTTGCATGCAACTTCTGAAAAAATAGCGCGAGAGATCCGGCTAAGTGTCGTTAGTTTCCCCTTTATGCCTGCTAGAAACTCACCACGATAGCACTTGGTTTCGGTTAACCCACCACAGTGATATCGGAGGTCTCTGTTTACCTACCACTCAAATTTTTGTTTAATTATGGTTGATTTCCTTACGATTGGTGCTTGAGTTGCATGCAACTTCTGAAAAAAAGCGCGAGAGATCCGGCTAAGGTGTCGTTAGCTTCCCCTTTATGCCTGCTAGAAACTCACCACGATGGCACTTGGTTTCTGTTAACCCACCACTATGATATCGGGGGTCTCTGTTAACCTACCACCCAAATTTTTGTTTAATTATGGTTGATTTCCTTACGATTGGTGCTTGAGTTGCATGCAACTTCTGAAAAAATAGCGCGAGAGATTCGGCTAAGGTGTCGTTAGCTTCCCATTTATGCCTGCTAGAAACTCACCACGAGGCCACTTGGTTTCTGTTAACCCACCACTATGATATCGGGGGTCTCTTTTAACCTACCACCCAAATTTTTGTTTAATTATGGTTGATTTCCTTACGATTGGTGCTTGAGTTGCATGCAACTTCTGAAAAAATAGCGCGAGAGATCCGCCTAAGATGTCGTTAGCTTCCCATTTATGCCTGCTAGAAACTCACCTCGATGGCACTTGGTTTCTGTTAACCCACCACTATGATATCGGGGGCTCTGTTAACCTACCACCCAAATTTTTGTTTAATTATGGTTGATTTCCTTACGATTGGTGCTTGAGTTGCATGGAACTTCTGAAAAAATAGCGCGAGAGATCCGGCTAAGGTGTCGTTAGCTTCCCCTGTATGCCTGCTAGAAACTCATCACGATGGCACTTGGTTTCGGTTCACCCACCACTGTGTATCGGAGGTCTCTGTTAACCTACCACCCAAATTTTTGTTTAATTATGGTTTATTTCCTTACGATTGGTGCTTGAGTTGCACGCAACTTCCGAAAAAATAGCGCGAGAGATTCGGCTAAGGTGTCGTTAGCTTCACATTTATGCCTGCTAGAAACTCACCACGATGGCACTTGGTTTCTGTTAACCCACCACTATGATATCGGGGATCTCTGTTAACCTACCACCCAAATTTTTGTTTAATTATGGTTGATTTCCTTGCGATTGGTGCTTGAGTTGCATGCAACTTCTGAAAAATAGCGCGAGAGATGCGGCTAAGGTGCCGTTAGCTTCCCCTTTATGCCTGCTAGAAACTCACCGCGATAGCACTTGGTTTCGGTTAACCCACCACTGTGATATCGGGGGTCTCTGTTAACCTACCACCCAAATTTTTGTTTAATTATGGTTGATTTCCTTGCGATTGGTGCTTGAGTTGCATGCAACTTCCGAAAAAATAGCGCGAGAGATCCGGCAAAGGTGTCGTTAGCTTCCCATTTATGCCTGCTAGAAACTCACCATGATGGCACTTGGTTTCTGTTAACCCACCACAGTGATATCGGGGGTCTCTGTTAACCTACCACCCAAATTTTTGTTTAATTATGGTTGATTTCCTTACGATTGGTGGTTGAGTTGCATGCAACTTCTGAAAAAATAGCGCCAGAGATCCGGCAAAGGTGTCGTTAGCTTCCCATTTATGGCTGCTATAAACTCACCACGATGGCACTTGGTTTCTGTTAACCCACCACTGTGATATCGGGGGTCTCTGTTAACCTACCACCCAAATTTTTGTTTAATTATGGTTGATTTCCTTACGATTGGTGGTTGAGTTGCATGCAACTTCTGAAAAATAGCGCGAGAGATGCGGCTAAGGTGCCGTTAGCTTCCCCTTTATGCCTGCTAGAAACTCACCGCGATAGCACTTGGTTTCGGTTAACCCACCACTGTGATATCGGGGGTCTCTGTTAACCTACCACCCAAATTTTTGTTTAATTATGGTTGATTTCCTTGCGATTGGTGCTTGAGTTGCATGCAACTTCCGAAAAAAATAGCGCGAGAGATCCGGCAAAGGTGTCGTTAGCTTCCCATTTATGCCTGCTAGAAACTCACCATGATGGCACTTGGTTTCTGTTAACCCACCACTATGATATCGGGGGTCTCTGTTAACCTACCACCCAAATTTTTGTTTAATTATGGTTGATTTCCTTACGATTGGTGCTTGAGTTGCATGCAACTTCTGAAAAAAAGCGCGAGAGATCCGGCTAAGGTGTCGTTAGCTTCCCCTTTATGCCTGCTAGAAACTCACCATGATAGCACTTGGTTTCGGTTAACCCACCACAGTGATATCGGAGGTCTCTGTTTACCTACCACCCAAACTTTTGTTTAATTATGGTTGATTTCCTTACGATTGGTGCTTGAGTTGCATGCAACTACTGAAAAAATAGCGCGAGAGATCCGGCTAAGGTGTCGTTAGCTTCCCCTTTATGCCTGCTAGAAACTCACCACGATAGCACTTGGTTTCGGTTAACCCACCACTGTGATATCGGGGGTCTCTGTTAACCTACCACCCAAATTTTTGTTTAATTATGGTTGATGTCCTTACGATTGGTGCTTGAGTTGCATGCAACTTCTGAAAAAATAGCGCGAGAGATCCGGCTAAGGTGTCGTTAGCTTCCCATTTATGCCTGCTAGAAACTCACCACGATGGCACTTGGCTTCTGTTAACCCACCACTATGATATCGGGGGTCTCTGTTAACCTACCACCCAAATTTTTGTTTAATTATGGTTGATTTCCTTGCGATTGGTGCTTGAGTTGCATGCAACTTCCGAAAAAATAGCGCGAGAGATCCGGCAAAGGTGTCGTTAGCTTCCCATTTATGCCTGCTAGAAACTCACCATGATGGCACTTGGTTTCTGTTAACCCACCACTATGATATCGGGGGTCTCTGTTAACCTACCACCCAAATTTTTGTTTAATTATGGTTGATTTCCTTACGATTGGTGCTTGAGTTGCATGCAACTTCTGAAAAAAAGCGCGAGAGATCCGGCTAAGGTGTCGTTAGCTTCCCCTTTATGCCTGCTAGAAACTCACCATGATAGCACTTGGTTTCGGTTAACCCACCACAGTGATATCGGAGGTCTCTGTTTACCTACCACCCAAACTTTTGTTTAATTATGGTTGATTTCCTTACGATTGGTGCTTGAGTTGCATGCAACTACTGAAAAAATAGCGCGAGAGATCCGGCTAAGGTGTCGTTAGCTTCCCCTTTATGCCTGCTAGAAACTCACCACGATAGCACTTGGTTTCGGTTAACCCACCACTGTGATATCGGGGGTCTCTGTTAACCTACCACCCAAATTTTTGTTTAATTATGGTTGATGTCCTTACGATTGGTGCTTGAGTTGCATGCAACTTCTGAAAAAATAGCGCGAGAGATCCGGCTAAGGTGTCGTTAGCTTCCCATTTATGCCTGCTAGAAACTCACCACGATGGCACTTGGTTTCTGTTAACCCACCACTATGATATCGGGGGTCTCTGTTAACCTACCACCCAAATTTTTGTTTAATTATGGTTGATTTCCTTACGATTGGTGCTTGAGTTGCATGCAACTTCTGAAAAAATAGCGCGAGAGATTCGGCTAAGGTGTCGTTAGCTTCACATTTATGCCTGCTAGAAACTCACCACGATGGCACTTGGTTTCTGTTAACCCACCACTATGATATCGGGGATCTCTGTTAACCTACCACCCAAATTTTTGTTTAATTATGGTTGATTTCCTTACGATTGGTGCTTGAGTTGCATGCAACTTCTGAAAAATAGCGCGAGAGATGCGGCTAAGGTGCCGTTAGCTTCCCCTTTATGCCTGCTAGAAACTCACCGCGATAGCACTTGGTTTCGGTTAACCCACCACTGTGATATCGGGGGTCTCTGTTAACCTACCACCCAAATTTTTGTTTAATTATGGTTGATTTCCTTGCGATTGGTGCTTGAGTTGCATGCAACTTCCGAAAAAATAGCGCGAGAGATCCGGCAAAGGTGTCGTTAGCTTCCCATTTATGCCTGCTAGAAACTCACCATGATGGCACTTGGTTTCTGTTAACCCACCACAGTGATATCGGGGGTCTCTGTTAACCTACCACCCACATTTTTGTTTAATTATGGTTGATTTCCTTACGATTGGTGGTTGAGTTGCATGCAACTTCTGAAAAAATAGCGCGAGAGATCCGGCAAAGGTGTCGTTAGCTTCCCATTTATGGCTGCTATAAACTCACCACGATGGCACTTGGTTTCTGTTAACCCACCACTATGATATCGGGGGTCTCTGTTAACCTACCACCCAAATTTTTGTTTAATTATGGTTGATTTCCTTACGATTGGTGCTTGAGTTGCATGCAACTTCTGAAAAAAAGCGCGAGAGATCCGGCTAAGGTGTCGTTAGCTTCCCCTTTATGCCTGCTAGAAACTCACCACGATAGCACTTGGTTTCTGTTAACCCACCACTATGATATCGGGGGTCTCTGTTAACCTACCACCCAAATTTTTGTTTAATTATGGTTGATGTCCTTACGATTGGTGCTTGAGTTGCATGCAACTTCTGAAAAAATAGCGCGAGAGATCCGGCTAAGGTGTCGTTAGTTTCCCCTTTATGCCTGCTAGAAACTCACCACGATAGCACTTGGTTTCGGTTAACCCACCACAGTGATATCGGAGGTCTCTGTTTACCTACCACTCAAATTTTTGTTTAATTATGGTTGATTTCCTTACGATTGGTGCTTGAGTTGCATGCAACTTCTGAAAAAAAGCGCGAGAGATCCGGCTAAGGTGTCGTTAGCTTCCCCTTTATGCCTGCTAGAAACTCACCACGATAGCACTTGGTTTCGGTTAACCCACCACAGTGATATCGGAGGTCTCTGTTTACCTACCACCCAAATTTTTGTTTAATTATGGTTGATTTCCTTACGATTGGTGCTTGAGTTGCATGCAACTACTGAAAAAATAGCGCGAGAGATCCGGCTAAGGTGTCGTTAGCTTCCGCTTTATGCCTGCTAGAAACTCACCACGATAGCACTTGGTTTCTGTTAACCCACCACTATGATATCGGGGGTCTCTGTTAACCTACCACCCAAATTTTTGTTTAATTATGGTTGATGTCCTTACGATTGGTGCTTGAGTTGCATGCAACTTCTGAAAAAATAGCGCGAGAGATGCGGCTAAGGTGCCGTTAGCTTCCCCTTTATGCCTGCTAGAAACTCACCGCGATAGCACTTGGTTTCGGTTAACCCACCACTGTGATATCGGGGGTCTCTGTTAACCTACCACCCAAATTTTTGTTTAATTATGGTTGATTTCCTTGCGATTGGTGCTTGAGTTGCATGCAACTTCCGAAAAAATAGCGCGAGAGATCCGGCAAAGGTGTCGCTAGCTTCCCATTTATGCCTGCTAGAAACTCACCATGATGGCACTTGGTTTCTGTTAACCCACCACAGTGATATCGGGGGTCTCTGTTAACCTACCACCCACATTTTTGTTTAATTATGGTTGATTTCCTTACGATTGGTGGTTGAGTTGCATGCAACTTCTGAAAAAATAGCGCGAGAGATCCGGCAAAGGTGTCGTTAGCTTCCCATTTATGGCTGCTATAAACTCACCACGATGGCACTTGGTTTCTGTTAACCCACCACAGTGATATCGGAGGTCTCTGTTAACCTACCACCCAAATTTTTGTTTAATTATGGTTGATTTCCTTACGATTGGTGCTTGAGTTGCATGCAACTTCTGAAAAAATAGCGCGAGAGATCCGGCTAAGGTGTCGTTAGCTTCCCATTTATGGCTGCTAGAAACTCACCACGATGGCACTTGGTTTCTGTTAACCCACCACTGTGATATCGGGGGTCTCTGTTAACCTACCACCCAAATTTTTGTTTAATTATGGTTGATTTCCTTACGATTGGTGGTTGAGTTGCATGCAACTTCTGAAAAATAGCGCGAGAGATGCGGCTAAGGTGCCGTTAGCTTCCCCTTTATGCCTGCTAGAAACTCACCGCGATAGCACTTGGTTTCGGTTAACCCACCACTGTGATATCGGGGGTCTCTGTTAACCTACCACCCAAATTTTTGTTTAATTATGGTTGATTTCCTTGCGATTGGTGCTTGAGTTGCATGCAACTTCCGAAAAAATAGCGCGAGAGATCCGGCAAAGGTGTCGTTAGCTTCCCATTTATGCCTGCTAGAAACTCACCATGATGGCACTTGGTTTCTGTTAACCCACCACTATGATATCGGGGGTCTCTGTTAACCTACCACCCAAATTTTTGTTTAATTATGGTTGATTTCCTTACGATTGGTGCTTGAGTTGCATGCAACTTCTGAAAAAAAGCGCGAGAGATCCGGCTAAGGTGTCGTTAGCTTCCCCTTTATGCCTGCTAGAAACTCACCATGATAGCACTTGGTTTCGGTTAACCCACCACAGTGATATCGGAGGTCTCTGTTTACCTACCACCCAAACTTTTGTTTAATTATGGTTGATTTCCTTACGATTGGTGCTTGAGTTGCATGCAACTACTGAAAAAATAGCGCGAGAGATCCGGCTAAGGTGTCGTTAGCTTCCCCTTTATGCCTGCTAGAAACTCACCACGATAGCACTTGGTTTCGGTTAACCCACCACTGTGATATCGGGGGTCTCTGTTAACCTACCACCCAAATTTTTGTTTAATTATGGTTGATGTCCTTACGATTGGTGCTTGAGTTGCATGCAACTTCTGAAAAAATAGCGCGAGAGATCCGGCTAAGGTGTCGTTAGCTTCCCATTTATGCCTGCTAGAAACTCACCACGATGGCACTTGGTTTCTGTTAACCCACCACTATGATATCGGGGGTCTCTGTTAACCTACCACCCAAATTTTTGTTTAATTATGGTTGATTTCCTTACGATTGGTGCTTGAGTTGCATGCAACTTCTGAAAAAATAGCGCGAGAGATTCGGCTAAGGTGTCGTTAGCTTCACATTTATGCCTGCTAGAAACTCACCACGATGGCACTTGGTTTCTGTTAACCCACCACTATGATATCGGGGATCTCTGTTAACCTACCACCCAAATTTTTGTTTAATTATGGTTGATTTCCTTACGATTGGTGCTTGAGTTGCATGCAACTTCTGAAAAATAGCGCGAGAGATGCGGCTAAGGTGCCGTTAGCTTCCCCTTTATGCCTGCTAGAAACTCACCGCGATAGCACTTGGTTTCGGTTAACCCACCACTGTGATATCGGGGGTCTCTGTTAACCTACCACCCAAATTTTTGTTTAATTATGGTTGATTTCCTTACGATTGGTGCTTGAGTTGCATGCAACTTCTGAAAAAATAGCGCGAGAGATCCGCCTAAGATGTCGTTAGCTTCCCATTTATGCCTGCTAGAAACTCACCTCGATGGCACTTGGTTTCTGTTAACCCACCACTATGATATCGGGGGCTCTGTTAACCTACCACCCAAATTTTTGTTTAATTATGGTTGATTTCCTTACGATTGGTGCTTGAGTTGCATGGAACTTCTGAAAAAATAGCGCGAGAGATCCGGCTAAGGTGTCGTTAGCTTCCCCTGTATGCCTGCTAGAAACTCATCACGATGGCACTTGGTTTCGGTTCACCCACCACTGTGGTATCGGAGGTCTCTGTTAACCTACCACCCAAATTTTTGTTTAATTATGGTTTATTTCCTTACGATTGGTGCTTGAGTTGCACGCAACTTCCGAAAAAATAGCGCGAGAGATTCGGCTAAGGTGTCGTTAGCTTCACATTTATACCTGCTAGAAACTCACGACGATGGCACTTGGTTTCTGTTAACCCACCACTATGATATCGGGGATCTCTGTTAACCTACCACCCAAATTTTTGTTTAATTATGGTTGATTTCCTTGCGATTGGTGCTTGAGTTGCATGCAACTTCTGAAAACTAGCGCGAGAGATGCGGCTAAGGTGCCGTTAGCTTCCCCTTTATGCCTGCTAGAAACTCACCGCGATAGCACTTGGTTTCGGTTAACCCACCACTGTGATATCGGGGGTCTCTGTTAACCTACCACCCAAATTTTTGTTTAATTATGGTTGATTTCCTTGCGATTGGTGCTTGAGTTGCATGCAACTTCCGAAAAAATAGCGCGAGAGATCCGGCAAAGGTGTCGTTAGCTTCCCATTTATGCCTGCTAGAAACTCACCATGATGGCACTTGGTTTCTGTTAACCCACCACAGTGATATCGGGGGTCTCTGTTAACCTACCACCCAAATTTTTGTTTAATTATGGTTGATTTCCTTACGATTGGTGGTTGAGTTGCATGCAACTTCTGAAAAAATAGCGCGAGAGATCCGGCAAAGGTGTCGTTAGCTTCCCATTTATGGCTGCTATAAACTCACCACGATGGCACTTGGTTTCTGTTAACCCACCACTGTGATATCGGGGGTCTCTGTTAACCTACCACCCAAATTTTTGTTTAATTATGGTTGATTTCCTTACGATTGGTGGTTGAGTTGCATGCAACTTCTGAAAAATAGCGCGAGAGATGCGGCTAAGGTGCCGTTAGCTTCCCCTTTATGCCTGCTAGAAACTCACCGCGATAGCACTTGGTTTCGGTTAACCCACCACTGTGATATCGGGGGTCTCTGTTAACCTACCACCCAAATTTTTGTTTAATTATGGTTGATTTCCTTGCGATTGGTGCTTGAGTTGCATGCAACTTCCGAAAAAATAGCGCGAGAGATCCGGCAAAGGTGTCGTTAGCTTCCCATTTATGCCTGCTAGAAACTCACCATGATGGCACTTGGTTTCTGTTAACCCACCACTATGATATCGGGGGTCTCTGTTAACCTACAACCCAAATTTTTGTTTAATTATGGTTGATTTCCTTACGATTGGTGCTTGAGTTGCATGCAACTTCTGAAAAAAAGCGCGAGAGATCCGGCTAAGGTGTCGTTAGCTTCCCCTTTATGCCTGCTAGAAACTCACCATGATAGCACTTGGTTTCGGTTAACCCACCACAGTGATATCGGAGGTCTCTGTTTACCTACCACCCAAACTTTTGTTTAATTATGGTTGATTTCCTTACGATTGGTGCTTGAGTTGCATGCAACTACTGAAAAAATAGCGCGAGAGATCCGGCTAAGGTGTCGTTAGCTTCCCCTTTATGCCTGCTAGAAACTCACCACGATAGCACTTGGTTTCGGTTAACCCACCACTGTGATATCGGGGGTCTCTGTTAACCTACCACCCAAATTTTTGTTTAATTATGGTTGATGTCCTTACGATTGGTGCTTGAGTTGCATGCAACTTCTGAAAAAATAGCGCGAGAGATCCGGCTAAGGTGTCGTTAGCTTCCCATTTATGCCTGCTAGAAACTCACCACGATGGCACTTGGTTTCTGTTAACCCACCACTATGATATCGGGGGTCTCTGTTAACCTACCACCCAAATTTTTGTTTAATTATGGTTGATTTCCTTACGATTGGTGCTTGAGTTGCATGCAACTTCTGAAAAAATAGCGCGAGAGATTCGGCTAAGGTGTCGTTAGCTTCACATTTATGCCTGCTAGAAACTCACCACGATGGCACTTGGTTTCTGTTAACCCACCACAGTGATATCGGGGGTCTCTGTTAACCTACCACCCACATTTTTGTTTAATTATGGTTGATTTCCTTACGATTGGTGGTTGAGTTGCATGCAACTTCTGAAAAAATAGCGCGAGAGATCCGGCAAAGGTGTCGTTAGCTTCCCATTTATGGCTGCTATAAACTCACCACGATGGCACTTGGTTTCTGTTAACCCACCACTATGATATCGGGGGTCTCTGTTAACCTACCACCCAAATTTTTGTTTAATTATGGTTGATTTCCTTACGATTGGTGCTTGAGTTGCATGCAACTTCTGAAAAAAAGCGCGAGAGATCCGGCTAAGGTGTCGTTAGCTTCCCCTTTATGCCTGCTAGAAACTCACCACGATAGCACTTGGTTTCTGTTAACCCACCACTATGATATCGGGGGTCTCTGTTAACCTACCACCCAAATTTTTGTTTAATTATGGTTGATGTCCTTACGATTGGTGCTTGAGTTGCATGCAACTTCTGAAAAAATAGCGCGAGAGATCCGGCTAAGGTGTCGTTAGTTTCCCCTTTATGCCTGCTAGAAACTCACCACGATAGCACTTGGTTTCGGTTAACCCACCACAGTGATATCGGAGGTCTCTGTTTACCTACCACTCAAATTTTTGTTTAATTATGGTTGATTTCCTTACGATTGGTGCTTGAGTTGCATGCAACTTCTGAAAAAAAGCGCGAGAGATCCGGCTAAGGTGTCGTTAGCTTCCCCTTTATGCCTGCTAGAAACTCACCACGATAGCACTTGGTTTCGGTTAACCCACCACAGTGATATCGGAGGTCTCTGTTTACCTACCACCCAAATTTTTGTTTAATTATGGTTGATTTCCTTACGATTGGTGCTTGAGTTGCATGCAACTACTGAAAAAATAGCGCGAGAGATCCGGCTAAGGTGTCGTTAGCTTCCGCTTTATGCCTGCTAGAAACTCACCACGATAGCACTTGGTTTCTGTTAACCCACCACTATGATATCGGGGGTCTCTGTTAACCTACCACCCAAATTTTTGTTTAATTATGGTTGATGTCCTTACGATTGGTGCTTGAGTTGCATGCAACTTCTGAAAAAATAGCGCGAGAGATGCGGCTAAGGTGCCGTTAGCTTCCCCTTTATGCCTGCTAGAAACTCACCGCGATAGCACTTGGTTTCGGTTAACCCACCACTGTGATATCGGGGGTCTCTGTTAACCTACCACCCAAATTTTTGTTTAATTATGGTTGATTTCCTTGCGATTGGTGCTTGAGTTGCATGCAACTTCCGAAAAAATAGCGCGAGAGATCCGGCAAAGGTGTCGCTAGCTTCCCATTTATGCCTGCTAGAAACTCACCATGATGGCACTTGGTTTCTGTTAACCCACCACAGTGATATCGGGGGTCTCTGTTAACCTACCACCCACATTTTTGTTTAATTATGGTTGATTTCCTTACGATTGGTGGTTGAGTTGCATGCAACTTCTGAAAAAATAGCGCGAGAGATCCGGCAAAGGTGTCGTTAGCTTCCCATTTATGGCTGCTATAAACTCACCACGATGGCACTTGGTTTCTGTTAACCCACCACAGTGATATCGGAGGTCTCTGTTAACCTACCACCCAAATTTTTGTTTAATTATGGTTGATTTCCTTACGATTGGTGCTTGAGTTGCATGCAACTTCTGAAAAAAAGCGCGAGAGATCCGGCTAAGGTGTCGTTAGCTTCCCCTTTATGCCTGCTAGAAACTCACCACGATAGCACTTGGTTTCTGTTAACCCACCACTATGATATCGGGGGTCTCTGTTAACCTACCACCCAAATTTTTGTTTAATTATGGTTGATGTCCTTACGATTGGTGCTTGAGTTGCATGCAACTTCTGAAAAAATAGCGCGAGAGATCCGGCTAAGGTGTCGTTAGTTTCCCCTTTATGCCTGCTAGAAACTCACCACGATAGCACTTGGTTTCGGTTAACCCACCACAGTGATATCGGAGGTCTCTGTTTACCTACCACTCAAATTTTTGTTTAATTATGGTTGATTTCCTTACGATTGGTGCTTGAGTTGCATGCAACTTCTGAAAAAAAGCGCGAGAGATCCGGCTAAGGTGTCGTTAGCTTCCCCTTTATGCCTGCTAGAAACTCACCACGATAGCACTTGGTTTCGGTTAACCCACCACAGTGATATCGGAGGTCTCTGTTTACCTACCACCCAAATTTTTGTTTAATTATGGTTGATTTCCTTACGATTGGTGCTTGAGTTGCATGCAACTACTGAAAAAATAGCGCGAGAGATCCGGCTAAGGTGTCGTTAGCTTCCCCTTTATGCCTGCTAGAAACTCACCACGATAGCACTTGGTTTCTGTTAACCCACCACTATGATATCGGGGGTCTCTGTTAACCTACCACCCAAATTTTTGTTTAATTATGGTTGATGTCCTTACGATTGGTGCTTGAGTTGCATGCAACTTCTGAAAAAATAGCGCGAGAGATGCGGCTAAGGTGCCGTTAGCTTCCCCTTTATGCCTGCTAGAAACTCACCGCGATAGCACTTGGTTTCGGTTAACCCACCACTGTGATATCGGGGGTCTCTGTTAACCTACCACCCAAATTTTTGTTTAATTATGGTTGATTTCCTTGCGATTGGTGCTTGAGTTGCATGCAACTTCCGAAAAAATAGCGCGAGAGATCCGGCAAAGGTGTCGCTAGCTTCCCATTTATGCCTGCTAGAAACTCACCATGATGGCACTTGGTTTCTGTTAACCCACCACAGTGATATCGGGGGTCTCTGTTAACCTACCACCCACATTTTTTGTTTAATTATGGTTGATTTCCTTACGATTGGTGGTTGAGTTGCATGCAACTTCTGAAAAAATAGCGCGAGAGATCCGGCAAAGGTGTCGTTAGCTTCCCATTTATGGCTGCTATAAACTCACCACGATGGCACTTGGTTTCTGTTAACCCACCACAGTGATATCGGAGGTCTCTGTTAACCTACCACCCAAATTTTTGTTTAATTATGGTTGATTTCCTTACGATTGGTGCTTGAGTTGCATGCAACTTCTGAAAAAAAGCGCGAGAGATCCGGCTAAGGTGTCGTTAGCTTCCCCTTTATGCCTGCTAGAAACTCACCACGATAGCACTTGGTTTCTGTTAACCCACCACTATGATATCGGGGGTCTCTGTTAACCTACCACCCAAATTTTTGTTTAATTATGGTTGATGTCCTTACGATTGGTGCTTGAGTTGCATGCAACTTCTGAAAAAATAGCGCGAGAGATCCGGCTAAGGTGTCGTTAGTTTCCCCTTTATGCCTGCTAGAAACTCACCACGATAGCACTTGGTTTCGGTTAACCCACCACAGTGATATCGGAGGTCTCTGTTTACCTACCACTCAAATTTTTGTTTAATTATGGTTGATTTCCTTACGATTGGTGCTTGAGTTGCATGCAACTTCTGAAAAAAAGCGCGAGAGATCCGGCTAAGGTGTCGTTAGCTTCCCCTTTATGCCTGCTAGAAACTCACCACGATAGCACTTGGTTTCGGTTAACCCACCACAGTGATATCGGAGGTCTCTGTTTACCTACCACCCAAATTTTTGTTTAATTATGGTTGATTTCCTTACGATTGGTGCTTGAGTTGCATGCAACTACTGAAAAAATAGCGCGAGAGATCCGGCTAAGGTGTCGTTAGCTTCCCCTTTATGCCTGCTAGAAACTCACCACGATAGCACTTGGTTTCTGTTAACCCACCACTATGATATCGGGGGTCTCTGTTAACCTACCACCCAAATTTTTGTTTAATTATGGTTGATGTCCTTACGATTGGTGCTTGAGTTGCATGCAACTTCTGAAAAAATAGCGCGAGAGATCCGGCTAAGGAGTCGTTAGCTTCCCCTTTATGCCTGCTAGAAACTCACCACGATAGCACTTGGTTTCGGTTAACCCACCACAGTGATATCGGAGGTCTCTGTTTACCTACCACTCAAATTTTTGTTTAATTATGGTTGATTTCCTTACGATTGGTGCTTGAGTTGCATGCAACTTCTGAAAAAATAGCGCGAGAGATCCGGCTAAGGTGTCGTTAGCTTCCCCTTTATGCCTGCTAGAAACTCACCACGATAGCACTTGGTTTCTGTTAACCCACCACTATGATATCGGGGGTCTCTGTTAACCTACCACCCACATTTTTGTTTAATTATGGTTGATTTCCTTACGATTGGTGCTTGAGTTGCATGCAACTTCTGAAAAAAAGCGCGAGAGATCCGGCTAAGGTGTCGTAAGATTCCCCTTTATGCCTGCTAGAAACTCACCACGATAGCACTTGGTTTCGGTTAACCCACCACAGTGATATCGGAGGTCTCTGTTTACCTAACACTCAAATTTTTGTTTAATTATGGTTGATTTCCTTACGATTGGTGCTTGAGTTGCATGCAACTTCTGAAAAAATAGCGCGAGAGATCCGGCTAAGGTGTCGTTAGCTTCCCCTTTATGCCTGCTAGAAACTCACCACGATAGCACTTGGTTTCTGTTAACCCACCACTATGATATCGGGGGTCTCTGTTAACCTACCACCCACATTTTTGTTTAATTATGGTTGATTTCCTTACGATTGGTGCTTGAGTTGCATGCAACTTCTGAAAAAAAGCGCGAGAGATCCGGCTAAGGTGTCGTAAGATTCCCCTTTATGCCTGCTAGAAACTCACCACGATAGCACTTGGTTTCGGTTAACCCACCACAGTGATATCGGAGGTCTCTGTTTACCTAACACTCAAATTTTTGTTTAATTATGGTTGATTTCCTTACGATTGGTGCTTGAGTTGCATGCAACTTCTGAAAAAATAGCGCGAGAGATCCGGCTAAGGTTGACGGCAGAGTACACGCTATAAGCGGAGCGAAGATTGAAGCGATAATATTTCTTGCTATAATCAAAGCTATCACATGGCAGAGTGTATGCTAGTAAAAAAAAAAACAAGAAGAATATCAAAAATTCAAGCAATTTCATGCTATAAAGCAGTTCACAACATACTTTGTAGCTTCACGCTTCATTTATAGCATGAATACGCTTTGCTCTTCGCTTACACTCTGACATGCATCAAGCAAACACATAAGAAAATACATGATGCTATTTATAGCACGATATAGCTTTACTGCTTTGCTCCGCTTATAGCGTGTACTCTGTCGTCAACCTAAGGTGTCGTTAGCTTCCCATTTATGCCTGCTAGAAACTCACCACGATGGCACTTGGTTTCTGTTAACCCACCACTATGATATCGGGGTCTCTGTTAACCTACCACCCAAATTTTTGTTTAATTATGGTTGATTTCCTTATGATTGGTGCTTGAGTTGCATGCAAGTTCTGAAAAAATAGCGCAAGAGATGCGGCTAAGGTGTCGTTAGCTTCCCATTTATGCCTGCTAGAAACTCACCACGATGGCACTTGGTTTCTGTTAACCCACCACTATGATATCGGGGTCTCTGTTAACCTACCACCCAAATTTTTGTTTAATTATGGTTGATTTCCTTATGATTGGTGCTTGAGTTGCATGCAAGTTCTGAAAAAATAGCGCAAGAGATGCGGCTAAGGTGTCGTTAGCTTCCCATTTATGCCTGCTAGAAACTCACCACGATGGCACTTGGTTTCTGTTAACCCACCACTATGATATCGGGGGTCTCTGTTAACCTACCACCCAAATTTTTGTTTAATTATGGTTGATTTCGTTACGATTGGTGCTTGAGTTGCATGCAACTTCTGAAAAAAAGCGCGAGAGATCCGGCAAAGGTGTCGTAAGCTTCCCCTTTATGCCTGCTAGAAACTCACCACGATAGCACTTGGTTTCGGTTAACCCACCACAGTGATATCGGAGGTCTCTGTTTACCTACCACTCAAATTTTTGTTTAATTATGGTTGATTTCCTTACGATTGGTGCTTGAGTTGCATGCAACTTCTGAAAAAAAGCGCGAGAGATCCGGCTAAGGTGTCGTAAGATTCCCCTTTATGCCTACTAGAAACTCACCACGATAGCACTTGGTTTCGGTTAACCCACCACAGTGATATCGGAGGTCTCTGTTTACCTAACACTCAAATTTTTGTTTAATTATGGTTGATTTCCTTACGATTGGTGCTTGAGTTGCATGCAACTTCTGAAAAAATAGCGCGAGAGATCCGGCTAAGGTGTCGTTAGCTTCCCATTTATGCCTGCTAGAAACTCACCACGATGGCACTTGGTTTCTGTTAACACACCACTATGATATCGGGGTCTCTGTTAACCTACCACCCAAATTTTTGTTTAATTATGGTTGATTTCCTTATGATTGGTGCTTGAGTTGCATGCAAGTTCTGAAAAAATAGCGCAAGAGATGCGGTTAAGGTGTCGTTAGCTTCCCATTTATGCCTGCTAGAAACTCACCACGATGGCACTTGGTTTCTGTTAACCCACCACTATGATATCGGGGTCTCTGTTAACCTACCACCCAAATTTTTGTTTAATTATGGTTGATTTCCTTATGATTGGTGCTTGAGTTGCATGCAAGTTCTGAAAAAATAGCGCAAGAGATGCGGCTAAGGTGTCGTTAGCTTCCCATTTATGCCTGCTAGAAACTCACCACGATGGCACTTGGTTTCTGTTAACCCACCACTATGATATCGGGGGTCTCTGTTAACCTACCACCCAAATTTTTGTTTAATTATGGTTGATTTCGTTACGATTGGTGCTTGAGTTGCATGCAACTTCTGAAAAAAAGCGCGAGAGATCCGGCAAAGGTGTCGTAAGCTTCCCCTTTATGCCTGCTAGAAACTCACCACGATAGCACTTGGTTTCGGTTAACCCACCACAGTGATATCGGAGGTCTCTGTTTACCTACCACTCAAATTTTTGTTTAATTATGGTTGATTTCCTTACGATTGGTGCTTGAGTTGCATGCAACATCTGAAAAAATAGCGCGAGAGATCCGGCTAAGGTGTCGTTAGCTTCCCCTTTATGCCTGCTAGAAACTCACCACGATAGCACTTGGTTTCGGTTAACCCACCACTGTGATATCGGGGGTCTCTGTTAACCTACCACCCACATTTTTGTTTAATTATGGTTGATGTCCTAACGATTGGTGCTTGAGTTGCATGCAACTTCTGAAAAAATAGCGCGAGAGAACCGGCTAAGGTGCCGTTAGCTTCCCATTTATGCCTGCTAGAAACTCACCACGATGCCACTTGGTTTCTGTTAACCCACCACTATGATATCGGGGGTCTCTTTTAACCTACCACCTAAATTTTTGTTTAATTATGGTTGATTTCCGTACGATTGGTGCTTGAGTTGCATGCAACTTCTGAAAAAATAGCGCGCGAGATCTGCCTAAGGTGTTGTTAGCTTCCCATTTATGCCTGCTAGAAACTCACCTCTTGGTTTCGGTTAACCCACCACTGTGATATCGGGGGTCTCTGTTAACCAACCACCCAAATTTTTGTTTAATTATGGTTGATGTCCTTACGATTGGTGCTTGAGTTGCATGCAACTTCTGAAAAAATAGCGCGAGAGATCCGGCTAAGGTGTCGTTAGCTTCCCCTTTATGCCTGCTAGAAACTCACCACGATAGCACTTGGTTTCTGTTAACCCACCACTTTGATATCGGGGGTCTCTGTTAACCTACCACCCACATTTTTGTTTAATTATGGTTGATTTCCTTACGATTGGTGCTTGAGTTGCATGCAACTTCTGAAAAAAAGCGCGAGAGATCCGGCTAAGGTGTCGTAAGCTTCCCCTTTATGCCTGCTAGAAACTCACCACGATAGCACTTGGTTTCGGTTAACCCACCACAGTGATATCGGAGGTCTCTGTTTACCTACCACTCAAATTTTTGTTTAATTATGGTTGATGTCCTAACGATTGGTGCTTGAGTTGCATGCAACTTCTGAAAAAATAGCCCGAGAGATCCGGCTAAGGTGTCGTTAGCTTCCCCTTTATGCCTGCTAGAAACTCACCACGATAGCACTTGGTTTCTGTTAACCCACCACTATGATATCGGGGGCTCTGTTAACCTACCACCCAAATTTTTGTTTAATTATGGTTGATTTCCTTACGATTGGTGCTTGAGTTGCATGGAACTTCTGAAAAAATAGCGCGAGAGATCCGGCTAAGGTGTCGTTAGCTTCCCCTGTATGCCTGCTAGAAACTCAACACGATGGCACTTGGTTTCGGTTCACCCACCACTGTGGTATCGGAGGTCTCTGTTAACCTACCACCCAAATTTTTGTTTAATTATGGTTTATTTCCTTACGATTGGTGCTTGAGTTGCACGCAACTTCCGAAAAAATAGCGCGAGAGATTCGGCTAAGGTGTCGTTAGCTTCACATTTATGCCTGCTAGAAACTCACCACGATGGCACTTGGTTTCTGTTAACCCACCACTATGATATCGGGGATCTCTGTTAACCTACCACCCAAATTTTTGTTTAATTATGGTTGATTTCCTTACGATTGGTGCTTGAGTTGCATGCAACTTCTGAAAAATAGCGCGAGAGATGCGGCTAAGGTGCCGTTAGCTTCCCCTTTATGCCTGCTAGAAACTCACCGCGATAGCACTTGGTTTCGGTTAACCCACCACTGTGATATCGGGGGTCTCTGTTAACCTACCACCCAAATTTTTGTTTAATTATGGTTGATTTCCTTGCGATTGGTGCTTGAGTTGCATGCAACTTCCGAAAAAATAGCGCGAGAGATCCGGCAAAGGTGTCGTTAGCTTCCCATTTATGCCTGCTAGAAACTCACCATGATGGCACTTGGTTTCTGTTAACCCACCACAGTGATATCGGGGGTCTCTGTTAACCTACCACCCAAATTTTTGTTTAATTATGGTTGATTTCCTTACGATTGGTGGTTGAGTTGCATGCAACTTCTGAAAAAATAGCGCGAGAGATCCGGCAAAGGTGTCGTTAGCTTCCCATTTATGGCTGCTATAAACTCACCACGATGGCACTTGGTTTCTGTTAACCCACCACTATGATATCGGGGGTCTCTGTTAACCTACCACCCAAATTTTTGTTTAATTATGGTTGATTTCCTTACGATTGGTGCTTGAGTTGCATGCAACTTCTGAAAAAAAGCGCGAGAGATCCGGCTAAGGTGTCGTTAGCTTCCCCTTTATGCCTGCTAGAAACTCACCACGATAGCACTTGGTTTCTGTTAACCCACCACTATGATATCGGGGGTCTCTGTTAACCTACCACCCAAATTTTTGTTTAATTATGGTTGATGTCCTTACGATTGGTGCTTGAGTTGCATGCAACTTCTGAAAAAATAGCGCGAGAGATCCGGCTAAGGTGTCGTTAGTTTCCCCTTTATGCCTGCTAGAAACTCACCACGATAGCACTTGGTTTCGGTTAACCCACCACAGTGATATCGGAGGTCTCTGTTTACCTACCACTCAAATTTTTGTTTAATTATGGTTGATTTCCTTACGATTGGTGCTTGAGTTGCATGCAACTTCTGAAAAAAAGCGCGAGAGATCCGGCTAAGGTGTCGTTAGCTTCCCCTTTATGCCTGCTAGAAACTCACCACGATAGCACTTGGTTTCGGTTAACCCACCACAGTGATATCGGAGGTCTCTGTTTACCTACCACCCAAATTTTTGTTTAATTATGGTTGATTTCCTTACGATTGGTGCTTGAGTTGCATGCAACTACTGAAAAAATAGCGCGAGAGATCCGGCTAAGGTGTCGTTAGCTTCCCCTTTATGCCTGCTAGAAACTCACCACGATAGCACTTGGTTTCTGTTAACCCACCACTATGATATCGGGGGTCTCTGTTAACCTACCACCCACATTTTTGTTTAATTATGGTTGATGTCCTTACGATTGGTGCTTGAGTTGCATGCAACTTCTGAAAAAATAGCGCGAGAGATCCGGCTAAGGAGTCGTTAGCTTCCCCTTTATGCCTGCTAGAAACTCACCACGATAGCACTTGGTTTCGGTTAACCCACGACAGTGATATCGGAGGTCTCTGTTTACCTACCACTCAAATTTTTGTTTAATTATGGTTGATTTCCTTACGATTGGTGCTTGAGTTGCATGCAACTTCTGAAAAAATAGCGCGAGAGATCCGGCTAAGGTGTCGTTAGCTTCCCCTTTATGCCTGCTAGAAACTCACCACGATAGCACTTGGTTTCTGTTAACCCACCACTATGATATCGGGGGTCTCTGTTAACCTACCACCCACATTTTTGTTTAATTATGGTTGATTTCCTTACGATTGGTGCTTGAGTTGCATGCAACTTCTGAAAAAAAGCGCGAGAGATCCGGCTAAGGTGTCGTAAGATTCCCCTTTATGCCTGCTAGAAACTCACCACGATAGCACTTGGTTTCGGTTAACCCACCACAGTGATATCGGAGGTCTCTGTTTACCTACCACTCAAATTTTTGTTTAATTATGGTTGATTTCCTTACGATTGGTGCTTGAGTTGCATGCAACTTGGTTTCGGTTAACCCACCACAGTGATATCGGAGGTCTCTGTTTACCTAACACTCAAATTTTTGTTTAATTATGGTTGATTTCCTTACGATTGGTGCTTGAGTTGCATGCAACTTCTGAAAAAATAGCGCGAGAGATCCGGCTAAGGTGTCGTTAGCTTCCCATTTATGCCTGCTAGAAACTCACCACGATGGCACTTGGTTTCTGTTAACCCACCACTATGATATCGGGGTCTCTGTTAACCTACCACCCAAATTTTTGTTTAATTATGGTTGATTTCCTTATGATTGGTGCTTGAGTTGCATGCAAGTTCTGAAAAAATAGCGCAAGAGATGCGGCTAAGGTGTCGTTAGCTTCCCATTTATGCCTGCTAGAAACTCACCACGATGGCACTTGGTTTCTGTTAACCCACCACTATGATATCGGGGTCTCTGTTAACCTACCACCCAAATTTTTGTTTAATTATGGTTGATTTCCTTATGATTGGTGCTTGAGTTGCATGCAAGTTCTGAAAAAATAGCGCAAGAGATGCGGCTAAGGTGTCGTTAGCTTCCCATTTATGCCTGCTAGAAACTCACCACGATGGCACTTGGTTTCTGTTAACCCACCACTATGATATCGGGGGTCTCTGTTAACCTACCACCCAAATTTTTGTTTAATTATGGTTGATTTCGTTACGATTGGTGCTTGAGTTGCATGCAACTTCTGAAAAAAAGCGCGAGAGATCCGGCAAAGGTGTCGTAAGCTTCCCCTTTATGCCTGCTAGAAACTCACCACGATAGCACTTGGTTTCGGTTAACCCACCACAGTGATATCGGAGGTCTCTGTTTACCTACCACTCAAATTTTTGTTTAATTATGGTTGATGTCCTTACGATTGGTGCTTGAGTTGCATGCAACTTCTGAAAAAATAGCGCGAGAGATCCGGCTAAGGTGTCGTTAGCTTCCCCTTTATGCCTGCTAGAAACTCACCACGATAGCACTTGGTTTCTGTTAACCCACCACTATGATATCGGGGGTCTCTGTTAACCTACCACCGACATTTTTGTTTAATTATGGTTGATTTCCTTACGATTGGTGCTTGAGTTGCATGCAACTTCTGAAAAAAAGCGCGAGAGATCCGGCTAAGGTGTCGTAAGCTTCCCCTTTATGCCTGCTAGAAACTCACCACGATAGCACTTGGTTTCGGTTAACCCACCACAGTGATATCGGAGGTCTCTGTTTACCTACCACTCAAATTTTTGTTTAATTATGGTTGATTTCCTTACGATTGGTGCTTGAGTTGCATGCAACTTCTGAAAAAATAGCGCGAGAGATCCGGCTAAGGTGTCGTTAGCTTCCCATTTATGCCTGCTAGAAACTCACCACGATGGCACTTGGTTTCTGTTAACCCACCACTATGATATCGGGGTCTCTGTTAACCTACCACCCAAATTTTTGTTTAATTATGGTTGATTTCCTTATGATTGGTGCTTGAGTTGCATGCAAGTTCTGAAAAAATAGCGCAAGAGATGCGGCTAAGGTGTCGTTAGCTTCCCATTTATGCCTGCTAGAAACTCACCACGATGGCACTTGGTTTCTGTTAACCCACCACTATGATATCGGGGGTCTCTGTTAACCTACCACCCAAATTTTTGTTTAATTATGGTTGATTTCGTTACGATTGGTGCTTGAGTTGCATGCAACTTCTGAAAAAAAGCGCGAGAGATCCGGCAAAGGTGTCGTAAGCTTCCCCTTTATGCCTGCTAGAAACTCACCACGATAGCACTTGGTTTCGGTTAACCCACCACAGTGATATCGGAGGTCTCTGTTTACCTACCACTCAAATTTTTGTTTAATTATGGTTGATTTCCTTACGATTGGTGCTTGAGTTGCATGCAACATCTGAAAAAATAGCGCGAGAGATCCGGCTAAGGTGTCGTTAGCTTCCCCTTTATGCCTGCTAGAAACTCACCACGATAGCACTTGGTTTCGGTTAACCCACCACTGTGATATCGGGGGTCTCTGTTAACCTACCACCCAAATTTTTGTTTAATTATGGTTGATGTCCTAACGATTGGTGCTTGAGTTGCATGCAACTTCTGAAAAAATAGCGCGAGAGAACCGGCTAAGGTGCCGTTAGCTTCCCATTTATGCCTGCTAGATACTCACCACGATGCCACTTGGTTTCTGTTAACCCACCACTATGATATCGGGGGTCTCTTTTAACCTACCACCTAAATTTTTGTTTAATTATGGTTGATTTCCGTACGATTGGTGCTTGAGTTGCATGCAACTTCTGAAAAAATAGCGCGCGAGATCTGCCTAAGGTGTTGTTAGCTTCCCATTTATGCCTGCTAGAAACTCACCTCTTGGTTTCGGTTAACCCACCACTGTGATATCGGGGGTCTCTGTTAACCTACCACCCAAATTTTTGTTTAATTATGGTTGATGTCCTTACGATTGGTGCTTGAGTTGCATGCAACTTCTGAAAAAATAGCGCGAGAGATCCGGCTAAGGTGTCGTTAGCTTCCCCTTTATGCCTGCTAGAAACTCACCACGATAGCACTTGGTTTCTGTTAACCCACCACTTTGATATCGGGGGTCTCTGTTAACCTACCACCCACATTTTTGTTTAATTATGGTTGATTTCCTTACGATTGGTGCTTGAGTTGCATGCAACTTCTGAAAAAAAGCGCGAGAGATCCGGCTAAGGTGTCGTAAGCTTCCCCTTTATGCCTGCTAGAAACTCACCACGATAGCACTTGGTTTCGGTTAACCCACCACAGTGATATCGGAGGTCTCTGTTTACCTACCACTCAAATTTTTGTTTAATTATGGTTGATGTCCTAACGATTGGTGCTTGAGTTGCATGCAACTTCTGAAAAAATAGCCCGAGAGATCCGGCTAAGGTGTCGTTAGCTTCCCCTTTATGCCTGCTAGAAACTCACCACGATAGCACTTGGTTTCTGTTAACCCACCACTATGATATCGGGGGCTCTGTTAACCTACCACCCAAATTTTTGTTTAATTATGGTTGATTTCCTTACGATTGGTGCTTGAGTTGCATGGAACTTCTGAAAAAATAGCGCGAGAGATCCGGCTAAGGTGTCGTTAGCTTCCCCTGTATGCCTGCTAGAAACTCATCACGATGGCACTTGGTTTCGGTTCACCCACCACTGTGGTATCGGAGGTCTCTGTTAACCTACCACCCAAATTTTTGTTTAATTATGGTTTATTTCCTTACGATTGGTGCTTGAGTTGCACGCAACTTCCGAAAAAATAGCGCGAGAGATTCGGCTAAGGTGTCGTTAGCTTCACATTTATGCCTGCTAGAAACTCACCACGATGGCACTTGGTTTCTGTTAACCCACCACTATGATATCGGGGATCTCTGTTAACCTACCACCCAAATTTTTGTTTAATTATGGTTGATTTCCTTACGATTGGTGCTTGAGTTGCATGCAACTTCTGAAAAATAGCGCGAGAGATGCGGCTAAGGTGCCGTTAGCTTCCCCTTTATGCCTGCTAGAAACTCACCGCGATAGCACTTGGTTTCGGTTAACCCACCACTGTGATATCGGGGGTCTCTGTTAACCTACCACCCAAATTTTTGTTTAATTATGGTTGATTTCCTTGCGATTGGTGCTTGAGTTGCATGCAACTTCCGAAAAAATAGCGCGAGAGATCCGGCAAAGGTGTCGTTAGCTTCCCATTTATGCCTGCTAGAAACTCACCATGATGGCACTTGGTTTCTGTTAACCCACCACAGTGATATCGGGGGTCTCTGTTAACCTACCACCCAAATTTTTGTTTAATTATGGTTGATTTCCTTACGATTGGTGGTTGAGTTGCATGCAACTTCTGAAAAAATAGCGCGAGAGATCCGGCAAAGGTGTCGTTAGCTTCCCATTTATGGCTGCTATAAACTCACCACGATGGCACTTGGTTTCTGTTAACCCACCACTATGATATCGGGGGTCTCTGTTAACCTACCACCCAAATTTTTGTTTAATTATGGTTGATTTCCTTACGATTGGTGCTTGAGTTGCATGCAACTTCTGAAAAAAAGCGCGAGAGATCCGGCTAAGGTGTCGTTAGCTTCCCCTTTATGCCTGCTAGAAACTCACCACGATAGCACTTGGTTTCTGTTAACCCACCACTATGATATCGGGGGTCTCTGTTAACCTACCACCCAAATTTTTGTTTAATTATGGTTGATGTCCTTACGATTGGTGCTTGAGTTGCATGCAACTTCTGAAAAAATAGCGCGAGAGATCCGGCTAAGGTGTCGTTAGTTTCCCCTTTATGCCTGCTAGAAACTCACCACGATAGCACTTGGTTTCGGTTAACCCACCACAGTGATATCGGAGGTCTCTGTTTACCTACCACTCAAATTTTTGTTTAATTATGGTTGATTTCCTTACGATTGGTGCTTGAGTTGCATGCAACTTCTGAAAAAAAGCGCGAGAGATCCGGCTAAGGTGTCGTTAGCTTCCCCTTTATGCCTGCTAGAAACTCACCACGATAGCACTTGGTTTCGGTTAACCCACCACAGTGATATCGGAGGTCTCTGTTTACCTACCACCCAAATTTTTGTTTAATTATGGTTGATTTCCTTACGATTGGTGCTTGAGTTGCATGCAACTACTGAAAAAATAGCGCGAGAGATCCGGCTAAGGTGTCGTTAGCTTCCCCTTTATGCCTGCTAGAAACTCACCACGATAGCACTTGGTTTCTGTTAACCCACCACTATGATATCGGGGGTCTCTGTTAACCTACCACCCACATTTTTGTTTAATTATGGTTGATGTCCTTACGATTGGTGCTTGAGTTGCATGCAACTTCTGAAAAAATAGCGCGAGAGATCCGGCTAAGGAGTCGTTAGCTTCCCCTTTATGCCTGCTAGAAACTCACCACGATAGCACTTGGTTTCGGTTAACCCACCACAGTGATATCGGAGGTCTCTGTTTACCTACCACTCAAATTTTTGTTTAATTATGGTTGATTTCCTTACGATTGGTGCTTGAGTTGCATGCAACTTCTGAAAAAATAGCGCGAGAGATCCGGCTAAGGTGTCGTTAGCTTCCCCTTTATGCCTGCTAGAAACTCACCACGATAGCACTTGGTTTCTGTTAACCCACCACTATGATATCGGGGGTCTCTGTTAACCTACCACCCACATTTTTGTTTAATTATGGTTGATTTCCTTACGATTGGTGCTTGAGTTGCATGCAACTTCTGAAAAAAAGCGCGAGAGATCCGGCTAAGGTGTCGTAAGATTCCCCTTTATGCCTGCTAGAAACTCACCACGATAGCACTTGGTTTCGGTTAACCCACCACAGTGATATCGGAGGTCTCTGTTTACCTACCACTCAAATTTTTGTTTAATTATGGTTGATTTCCTTACGATTGGTGCTTGAGTTGCATGCAACTTCTGAAAAAATAGCGCGAGAGATCCGGCTAAGGTGTCGTTAGCTTCCCATTTATGCCTGCTAGAAACTCACCACGATGGCACTTGGTTTCTGTTAACCCACCACTATGATATCGGGGTCTCTGTTAACCTACCACCCAAATTTTTGTTTAATTATGGTTGATTTCCTTATGATTGGTGCTTGAGTTGCATGCAAGTTCTGAAAAAATAGCGCAAGAGATGCGGCTAAGGTGTCGTTAGCTTCTCATTTATGCCTGCTAGAAACTCACCACGATGGCACTTGGTTTCTGTTAACCCACCACTATGATATCGGGGGTCTCTGTTAACCTACCACCCAAATTTTTGTTTAATTATGGTTGATTTCGTTACGATTGGTGCTTGAGTTGCATGCAACTTCTGAAAAAAAGCGCGAGAGATCCGGCAAAGGTGTCGTAAGCTTCCCCTTTATGCCTGCTAGAAACTCACCACGATAGCACTTGGTTTCGGTTAACCCACCACAGTGATATCGGAGGTCTCTGTTTACCTACCACTCAAATTTTTGTTTAATTATGGTTGATTTCCTTACGATTGGTGCTTGAGTTGCATGCAACATCTGAAAAAATAGCGCGAGAGATCCGGCTAAGGTGTCGTTAGCTTCCCCTTTATGCCTGCTAGAAACTCACCACGATAGCACTTGGTTTCGGTTAACCCACCACTGTGATATCGGGGGTCTCTGTTAACCTACCACCCAAATTTTTGTTTAATTATGGTTGATGTCCTAACGATTGGTGCTTGAGTTGCATGCAACTTCTGAAAAAATAGCGCGAGAGAACCGGCTAAGGTGCCGTTAGCTTCCCATTTATGCCTGCTAGAAACTCACCACGATGCCACTTGGTTTCTGTTAACCCACCACTATGATATCGGGGGTCTCTTTTAACCTACCACCCAAATTTTTGTTTAATTATGGTTGATTTCCTTACGATTGGTGCTTGAGTTGCATGCAACTTCTGAAAAAATAGCGCGCGAGATCTGCCTAAGGTGTTGTTAGCTTCCCATTTATGCCTGCTAGAAACTCACCTCTTGGTTTCGGTTAACCCACCACTGTGATATCGGGGGTCTCTGTTAACCTACCACCCAAATTTTTGTTTAATTATGGTTGATGTCCTTACGATTGGTGCTTGAGTTGCATGCAACTTCTGAAAAAAAGCGCGAGAGATCCGGCTAAGGTGTCGTAAGATTCCCCTTTATGCCTGCTAGAAACTCACCACGATAGCATTTGGTTTCTGTTAACCCACCACTATGATATCGGGGGTCTCTGTTAACCTACCACCCACATTTTTGTTTAATTATGGTTGATGTCCTTACGATTGGTGCTTGAGTTGCATGCAACTTCTGAAAAAATAGCGCGAGAGATCCGGCTAAGGAGTCGTTAGCTTCCCCTTTATGCCTGCTAGAAACTCACCACGATAGCACTTGGTTTCGGTTAACCCACCACAGTGATATCGGAGGTCTCTGTTTACCTACCACTCAAATTTTTGTTTAATTATGGTTGATTTCCTTACGATTGGTGCTTGAGTTGCATGCAACTTCTGAAAAAATAGCGCGAGAGATCCGGCTAAGGTGTCGTTAGCTTCCCCTTTATGCCTGCTAGAAACTCACCACGATAGCACTTGGTTTCTGTTAACCCACCACTATGATATCGGGGGTCTCTGTTAACCTACCACCCACATTTTTGTTTAATTATGGTTGATTTCCTTACGATTGGTGCTTGAGTTGCATGCAACTTCTGAAAAAAAGCGCGAGAGATCCGGCTAAGGTGTCGTAAGATTCCCCTTTATGCCTGCTAGAAACTCACCACGATAGCACTTGGTTTCGGTTAACCCACCACAGTGATATCGGAGGTCTCTGTTTACCTACCACTCAAATTTTTGTTTAATTATGGTTGATTTCCTTACGATTGGTGCTTGAGTTGCATGCAACTTCTGAAAAAATAGCGCGAGAGATCCGGCTAAGGTGTCGTTAGCTTCCCATTTATGCCTGCTAGAAACTCACCACGATGGCACTTGGTTTCTGTTAACCCACCACTATGATATCGGGGTCTCTGTTAACCTACCACCCAAATTTTTGTTTAATTATGGTTGATTTCCTTATGATTGGTGCTTGAGTTGCATGCAAGTTCTGAAAAAATAGCGCAAGAGATGCGGCTAAGGTGTCGTTAGCTTCTCATTTATGCCTGCTAGAAACTCACCACGATGGCACTTGGTTTCTGTTAACCCACCACTATGATATCGGGGGTCTCTGTTAACCTACCACCCAAATTTTTGTTTAATTATGGTTGATTTCGTTACGATTGGTGCTTGAGTTGCATGCAACTTCTGAAAAAAAGCGCGAGAGATCCGGCAAAGGTGTCGTAAGCTTCCCCTTTATGCCTGCTAGAAACTCACCACGATAGCACTTGGTTTCGGTTAACCCACCACAGTGATATCGGAGGTCTCTGTTTACCTACCACTCAAATTTTTGTTTAATTATGGTTGATTTCCTTACGATTGGTGCTTGAGTTGCATGCAACATCTGAAAAAATAGCGCGAGAGATCCGGCTAAGGTGTCGTTAGCTTCCCCTTTATGCCTGCTAGAAACTCACCACGATAGCACTTGGTTTCGGTTAACCCACCACTGTGATATCGGGGGTCTCTGTTAACCTACCACCCAAATTTTTGTTTAATTATGGTTGATGTCCTAACGATTGGTGCTTGAGTTGCATGCAACTTCTGAAAAAATAGCGCGAGAGAACCGGCTAAGGTGCCGTTAGCTTCCCATTTATGCCTGCTAGAAACTCACCACGATGCCACTTGGTTTCTGTTAACCCACCACTATGATATCGGGGGTCTCTTTTAACCTACCACCCAAATTTTTGTTTAATTATGGTTGATTTCCTTACGATTGGTGCTTGAGTTGCATGCAACTTCTGAAAAAATAGCGCGCGAGATCTGCCTAAGGTGTTGTTAGCTTCCCATTTATGCCTGCTAGAAACTCACCTCTTGGTTTCGGTTAACCCACCACTGTGATATCGGGGGTCTCTGTTAACCTACCACCCAAATTTTTGTTTAATTATGGTTGATGTCCTTACGATTGGTGCTTGAGTTGCATGCAACTTCTGAAAAAATAGCGCGAGAGATCCGGCTAAGGTGTCGTTAGCTTCCCCCTTTATGCCTGCTAGAAACTCACCACGATAGCACTTGGTTTCTGTTAACCCACCACTATGATATCGGGGGTCTCTGTTAACCTACCACCGACATTTTTGTTTAATTATGGTTGATTTCCTTACGATTGGTGCTTGAGTTGCATGCAACTTCTGAAAAAAAGCGCGAGAGATCCGGCTAAGGTGTCGTAAGCTTCCCCTTTATGCCTGCTAGAAACTCACCACGATAGCACTTGGTTTCGGTTAACCCACCACAGTGATATCGGAGGTCTCTGTTTACCTACCACTCAAATTTTTGTTTAATTATGGTTGATTTCCTTACGATTGGTGCTTGAGTTGCATGCAACTTCTGAAAAAATAGCGCGAGAGATCCGGCTAAGGTGTCGTTAGCTTCCCATTTATGCCTGCTAGAAACTCACCACGATGGCACTTGGTTTCTGTTAACCCACCACTATGATATCGGGGTCTCTGTTAACCTACCACCCAAATTTTTGTTTAATTATGGTTGATTTCCTTATGATTGGTGCTTGAGTTGCATGCAAGTTCTGAAAAAATAGCGCAAGAGATGCGGCTAAGGTGTCGTTAGCTTCCCATTTATGCCTGCTAGAAACTCACCACGATGGCACTTGGTTTCTGTTAACCCACCACTATGATATCGGGGGTCTCTGTTAACCTACCACCCAAATTTTTGTTTAATTATGGTTGATTTCGTTACGATTGGTGCTTGAGTTGCATGCAACTTCTGAAAAAAAGCGCGAGAGATCCGGCAAAGGTGTCGTAAGCTTCCCCTTTATGCCTGCTAGAAACTCACCACGATAGCACTTGGTTTCGGTTAACCCACCATAGTGATATCGGAGGTCTCTATTTACCTACCACTCAAATTTTTGTTTAATTATGGTTGATTTCCTTACGATTGGTGCTTGAGTTGCATGCAAAATCTGAAAAAAATAGCGCGAGAGATCCGGCTAAGGTGTCGTTAGCTTCCCCTTTATGCCTGCTAGAAACTCACCACGATAGCACTTGGTTTCGGTTAACCCACCACTGTGATATAGGGGGTCTCTGTTAACCTACCACCCAAATTTTTGTTTAATTATGGTTGATGTCCTAACGATTGGTGCTTGAGTTGCATGCAACTTCTGAAAAAATAGCGCGAGAGAACCGGCTAAGGTGCCGTTAGCTTCCCATTTATGCCTGCTAGAAACTCACCACGATGCCACTTGGTTTCTGTTAACCCACCACTATGATATCGGGGGTCTCTTTTAACCTACCACCCAAATTTTTGTTTAATTATGGTTGATTTCCTTACGATTGGTGCTTGAGTTGCATGCAACTTCTGAAAAAATAGCGCGATAGATCTGCCTAAGGTGTTGTTAGCTTCCCATTTATGCCTGCTAGAAACTCACCTCGATGGCACTTGGTTTCTGTTAACCCACCACTATGATATCGGGGGCTCTGTTAACCTACCATCCAAATTTTTGTTTAATTATGGTTGATTTCCTTACGATTGGTGCTTGAGTTGCATGCAACTTCTGAAAAAATAGCGCGAGAGATCCGGCTAAGGTGCCTGCTAGAAACTCACCACGAGGCCACTTGGTTTCTGTTAACCCGCCACTATGATATCGGGGGTCTCTGTTAACCTACCACCCAAATTTTTGTTTAATTATGGTTGATTTCCTTACGATTGGTGCTTGAGTTGCATGCAACTTCTGAAAAAATAGCGCGAGAGATCCGCCGATGATGTCGTTAGCTTCCCATTTATGCCTGCTAGAAACTCACCTCGATGGCACTTGGTTTCTGTTGACCCACCACTATGATATCGGAGGCTCTGTTAACCTACCACCCAAATTTTTGTTGAATTATGGTTGATTTCCTTACGATTGGTGCTTGAGTTGCATGCAACTTCTGAAAAAATAGCGCGAGAGATCCGGCTAAGGTGTCGTTAGCTTCCCCTTTATGCCTGCTAGAAACTCACCACGATGGCACTTGGTTTCGCTTAACCCACCACTGTGATATCGGAGGTCTCTGTTAACCTACCACCCAAATTTTTATTTAATTATGGTTTATTTCCTTACGATTGGTGCTTGAGTTGCACGCAACTTCCGAAAAAATAGCGCGAGAGATTCGGCTAAGGTGTCGTTAGCTTCACATTTATGCCTGCTAGAAACTCACCACGATGGCACTTGGTTTCTGTTAACCCACCACTATGATATCGGGGATCTCTGTTAACCTACCACCCAAATTTTTGTTTAATTATGGTTGATTTCCTTACGATTGGTGCTTGAGTTGCATGCAACTTCTGAAAAAATAGCGCGAGAGATCCGGCTAAGGTGTCGTTAGCTTCCCCTTTATGCCTGCTAGAAACTCACCGCGATAGCACTTGGTTTCGGGTAACCCACCACTGTGATATCGGAGGTCTCTGTTTACCTACCACCCAAATTTTTGTTTAATTATGGTTGATTTCCTTACGATTGGTGCTTGAGTTGCATGCCACTTCTGAAAAATAGCGCGAGAGATGCGGCTAAGGTGCCGTTAACTTCCCCTTTATGCCTGCTAGAAACTCACCGCGATAGCACTTGGTTTCGGTTAACCCACCACTGTGATATCGGGGGTCTCTGTTAACCTACCACCCAAATTTTTGTTTAATTATGGTTGATTTCCTTGCGATTGGTGCTTGAGTTGCATGCAACTTCCGAAAAAATAGCGCGAGAGATCCGGCAAAGGTGTCGTTAGCTTCCCATTTATGCCTGCTAGAAACTCACCATGATGGCACTTGGTTTCTGTTAACCCACCACAGTGATATCGGGGGTCTCTGTTAACCTACCACCCAAATTGTTGTTTAATTATGGTTGATTTCCTTACGATTGGTGCTTGAGTTGCATGCACCTTCTGAGAAAATAGCGCGAGAGATCCGGCAAAGGTGTCGTTAGCTTCCCATTTATGGCTGCTATAAACTCACCACGATGGCACTTGGTTTCTGTTAACCCACCACTATGATATCGGGGGTCTCTGTTAACCTACCACCCAAATTTTTGTTTAATTATGGTTGATTTCCTTACGATTGGTGCTTGAGTTGCATGCAACTTCTGAAAAAAAGCGCGAGAGATCCGGCTAAGGTGTCGTTAGCTTCCCCTTTATGCCTGCTAGAAACTCACCACGATAGCACTTGGTTTCTGTTAACCCACCACTATGATATCGGGGGTCTCTGTTAACCTACCACCCAAATTTTTGTTTAATTATGGTTGATGCCCTTACGATTGGTGCTTGAGTTGCATGCAACTTCTGAAAAAATAGCGCGAGAGATCCGGCTAAGGTGTCGTTAGCTTCCCCTTTATGCCTGCTAGAAACTCACCACGATAGCACTTGGTTTCGGTTAACCCACCACAGTGATATCGGAGGTCTCTGTTTACCTACCACTCAAATTTTTGTTTAATTATGGTTGATTTCCTTACGATTGGTGCTTGAGTTGCATGCAACTTCTGAAAAAAAGCGCGAGAGATCCGGCTAAGGTGTCGTTAGCTTCCCCTTTATGCCTGCTAGAAACTCACCACGATAGCACTTGGTTTCGGTTAACCCACCACAGTGATATCGGAGGTCTCTGTTTACCTACCACCCAAATTTTTGTTTAATTATGGTTGATTTCCTTACGATTGGTGCTTGAGTTGCATGCAACTACTGAAAAAATAGCGCGAGAGATCCGGCTAAGGTGTCGTTAGCTTCCCCTTTATGCCTGCTAGAAACTCACCACGATAGCACTTGGTTTCTGTTAACCCACCACTATGATATCGGGGGTCTCTGTTAACCTACCACCCAAATTTTTGTTTAATTATGGTTGATGTCCTTACGATTGGTGCTTGAGTTGCATACAACTTCTGAAAAAATAGCGCGAGAGATCCGGCTAAGGTGTCGTTAGATTCCCCTTTATGCCTGCTAGAAACTCACCACGATAGCACTTGGTTTCGGTTAACCCACCACTGTGATATCGGGGGTCTCTGTTAACCTACCACCCAAATTTTTGTTTAATTATGGTTGATTTCGTTACGATTGGTGCTTGAGTTGCATGCAACTTCTGAAAAAAAGCGCGAGAGATCCGGCAAAGGTGTCGTAAGCTTCCCCTTTATGCCTGCTAGAAACTCACCACGATAGCACTTGGTTTCGGTTAACCCACCATAGTGATATCGGAGGTCTCTGTTTACCTACCACTCATATTTTTGTTTAATTATGGTTGATTTCCTTACGACTGGTGCTTGAGTTGCATGCAACATCTGAAAAAATAGCGCGAGAGATCCGGCTAAGGTGTCGTTAGCTTCCCCTTTATGCCTGCTAGAAACTCACCACGATAGCACTTGGTTTCGGTTAACCCACCACTGTGATATCGGGGGTCTCTGTTAACCTACCACCCAAATTTTTGTTTAATTATGGTTGATGTCCTAACGATTGGTGCTTGAGTTGCATGCAACTTCTGAAAAAATAGCGCGAGAGAACCGGCTAAGGTGCCGTTAGCTTCCCATTTATGCCTGCTAGAAACTCACCACGATGCCACTTGGTTTCTGTTAACCCACCACTATGATATCGGGGGTCTCTTTTAACCTACCACCCAAATTTTTGTTTAATTATGGTTGATTTCCTTACGATTGGTGCTTGAGTTGCATGCAACTTCTGAAAAAATAGCGCGCGAGATCTGCCTAAGGTGTTGTTAGCTTCCCATTTATGCCTGCTAGAAACTCACCTCGATGGCACTTGGTTTCTGTTAACCCACCACAATGATATCGGGGGCTCTGTTAACCTACCATCCAAATTTTTGTTTAATTATGGTTGATTTCCTTACGATTGGTGCTTGAGTTGCATGCAACTTCTGAAAAAATAGCGCGAGAGATCCGGCTAAGGTGCCTGCTAGAAACTCACCACGAGGCCACTTGGTTTCTGTTAACCCACCACTATGATATCGGGGGTCTCTGTTAACCTACCACCCAAATTTTTGTTTAATTATGGTTGATTTCCTTACGATTGGTGCTTGAGTTGCATGCAACTTCTGAAAAAATAGCGCGAGAGATCCGCCTATGATGTCGTTAGCTTCCCATTTATGCCTGCTAGAAACTCACCTCGATGGCACTTGGTTTCTGTTGACCCACCACTATGATATCGGAGGCTCTGTTAACCTACCACCCAATTTTTTGTTGAATTATGGTTGATTTCCTTACGATTGGTGCTTGAGTTGCATGCAACTTCTGAAAAAATAGCGCGAGAGATCCGGCTAAGGTGTCGTTAGCTTCCCCTTTATGCCTGCTAGAAACTCACCACGATGGCACTTGGTTTCGCTTAACCCACCACTGTGATATCGGAGGTCTCTGTTAACCTACCACCCAAATTTTTATTTAATTATGGTTTATTTCCTTACGATTGGTGCTTGAGTTGCACGCAACTTCCGAAAAAATAGCGCGAGAGATTCGGCTAAGGTGTCGTTAGCTTCACATTTATGCCTGCTAGAAACTCACCACGATGGCACTGGGTTTCTGTTAACCCACCACTATGATATCGGGGATCTCTGTTAACCTACCACCCAAATTTTTGTTTAATTATGGTTGATTTCCTTACGATTGGTGCTTGAGTTGCATGCAACTTCTGAAAAAATAGCGCGAGAGATCCGGCTAAGGTGTCGTTAGCTTCCCCTTTATGCCTGCTAGAAACTCACCACGATAGCACTTGGTTTCGGTTAACCCACCACAGTGATATCGGAGGTCTCTGTTTACCTATCACTCAAATTTTTGTTTAATTATGGTTGATTTCCTTACGATTGGTGCTTGAGTTGCATGCAACTTCTGAAAAAAAGCGCGAGAGATCCGGCTAAGGTGTCGTTAGCTTCCCCTTTATGCCTGCTAGAAACTCACCACGATAGCACTTGGTTTCGGTTAACCCACCACAGTGATATCGGAGGTCTCTGTTTACCTACCACCCAAATTTTTGTTTAATTATGGTTGATTTCCTTACGATTGGTGCTTGAGTTGCATGCAACTACTGAAAAAATAGCGCGAGAGATCCGGCTAAGGTGTCGTTAGCTTCCCCTTTATGCCTGCTAGAAACTCACCACGATAGCACTTGGTTTCGGTTAACCCACCACAGTGATATCGGAGGTCTCTGTTTACCTACCACCCAAATTTTTGTTTAATTATGGTTGATTTCCTTACGATTGGTGCTTGAGTTGCATGCAACTACTGAAAAAATAGCGCGAGAGATCCGGCTAAGGTGTCGTTAGCTTCCCCTTTATGCCTGCTAGAAACTCACCACGATAGCACTTGGTTTCTGTTAACCCACCACTATGATATCGGGGGTCTCTGTTAACCTACCACCCAAATTTTTGTTTAATTATGGTTGATGTCCTTACGATTGGTGCTTGAGTTGCATGCAACTTCTGAAAAAATAGCGCGAGAGATCCGGCTAAGGTGTCGTTAGATTCCCCTTTATGCCTGCTAGAAACTCACCACGATAGCACTTGGTTTCGGTTAACCCACCACTGTGATATCGGGGGTCTCTGTTAACCTACCACCCAAATTTTTGTTTAATTATGGTTGATTTCGTTACGATTGGTGCTTGAGTTGCATGCAACTTCTGAAAAAAAGCGCGAGAGATCCGGCAAAGGTGTCGTAAGCTTCCCCTTTATGCCTGCTAGAAACTCACCACGATAGCACTTGGTTTCGGTTAACCCACCATAGTGATATCGGAGGTCTCTGTTTACCTACCACTCAAATTTTTGTTTAATTATGGTTGATTTCCTTACGATTGGTGCTTGAGTTGCATGCAACATCTGAAAAAATAGCGCGAGAGATCCGGCTAAGGTGTCGTTAGCTTCCCCTTTATGCCTGCTAGAAACTCACCACGATAGCACTTGGTTTCGGTTAACCCACCACTGTGATATCGGGGGTCTCTGTTAACCTACCACCCAAATTTTTGTTTAATTATGGTTGATGTCCTAACGATTGGTGCTTGAGTTGCATGCAACTTCTGAAAAAATAGCGCGAGAGAACCGGCTAAGGTGCCGTTAGCTTCCCATTTATGCCTGCTAGAAACTCACCACGATGCCACTTGGTTTCTGTTAACCCACCACTATGATATCGGGGGTCTCTTTTAACCTACCACCCAAATTTTTGTTTAATTATGGTTGATTTCCTTACGATTGGTGCTTGAGTTGCATGCAACTTCTGAAAAAATAGCGCGCGAGATCTGCCTAAGGTGTTGTTAGCTTCCCATTTATGCCTGCTAGAAACTCACCTCGATGGCACTTGGTTTCTGTTAACCCACCACAATGATATCGGGGGCTCTGTTAACCTACCATCCAAATTTTTGTTTAATTATGGTTGATTTCCTTACGATTGGTGCTTGAGTTGCATGCAACTTCTGAAAAAATAGCGCGAGAGATCCGGCTAAGGTGCCTGCTAGAAACTCACCACGAGGCCACTTGGTTTCTGTTAACCCACCACTATGATATCGGGGGTCTCTGTTAACCTACCACCCAAATTTTTGTTTAATTATGGTTGATTTCCTTACGATTGGTGCTTGAGTTGCATGCAACTTCTGAAAAAATAGCGCGAGAGATCCGCCTATGATGTCGTTAGCTTCCCATTTATGCCTGCTAGAAACTCACCTCGATGGCACTTGGTTTCTGTTGACCCACCACTATGATATCGGAGGCTCTGTTAACCTACCACCCAATTTTTTGTTGAATTATGGTTGATTTCCTTACGATTGGTGCTTGAGTTGCATGCAACTTCTGAAAAAATAGCGCGAGAGATCCGGCTAAGGTGTCGTTAGCTTCCCCTTTATGCCTGCTAGAAACTCACCACGATGGCACTTGGTTTCGCTTAACCCACCACTGTGATATCGGAGGTCTCTGTTAACCTACCACCCAAATTTTTATTTAATTATGGTTTATTTCCTTACGATTGGTGCTTGAGTTGCACGCAACTTCCGAAAAAATAGCGCCAGAGATTCGGCTAAGGTGTCGTTAGCTTCACATTTATGCCTGCTAGAAACTCACCACGATGGCACTTGGTTTCTGTTAACCCACCACTATGATATCGGGGATCTCTGTTAACCTACCACCCAAATTTTTGTTTAATTATGGTTGATTTCCTTACGATTGGTGCTTGAGTTGCATGCAACTTCTGAAAAAATAGCGCGAGAGATCCGGCTAAGGTGTCGTTAGCTTCCCCTTTATGCCTGCTAGAAACTCACCGCGATAGCACTTGGTTTCGGGTAACCCACCACTGTGATATCGGAGGTCTCTGTTTACCTACCACCCAAATTTTTGTTTAATTATGGTTGATTTCCTTACGATTGGTGCTTGAGTTGCATGCAACTTCTGAAAAATAGCGCGAGAGATGCGGCTAAGGTGCCGTTAACTTCCCTTTATGCCTGCTAGAAACTCACCGCGATAGCACTTGGTTTCGGTTAACCCACCACTGTGATATCGGGGGTCTCTGTTAACCTACCACCCAAATTTTTGTTTAATTATGGTTGATTTCCTTGCGATTGGTGCTTGAGTTGCATGCAACTTCCGAAAAAATAGCGCGAGAGATCCGGCAAAGGTGTCGTTAGCTTCCATTTATGCCTGCTAGAAACTCACCATGATGGCACTTGGTTTCTGTTAACCCACCACAGTGATATCGGGGGTCTCTGTTAACCTACCACCCAAATTGTTGTTTAATTATGGTTGATTTCCTTACGATTGGTGCTTGAGTTGCATGCACCTTCTGAGAAAATAGCGCGAGAGATCCGGCAAAGGTGTCGTTAGCTTCCCATTTATGGCTGCTATAAACTCACCACGATGGCACTTGGTTTCTGTTAACCCACCACTATGATATCGGGGGTCTCTGTTAACCTACCACCCAAATTTTTGTTTAATTATGGTTGATTTCCTTACGATTGGTGCTTGAGTTGCATGCAACTTCTGAAAAAAAGCGCGAGAGATCCGGTTAAGGTGTCGTTAGCTTCCCCTTTATGCCTGCTAGAAACTCACCACGATAGCACTTGGTTTCTGTTAACCCACCACTATGATATCGGGGGTCTCTGTTAACCTACCACCCAAATTTTTGTTTAATTATGGTTGATGCCCTTACGATTGGTGCTTGAGTTGCATGCAACTTCTGAAAAAATAGCGCGAGAGATCCGGCTAAGGTGTCGTTAGCTTCCCCTTTATGCCTGCTAGAAACTCACCACGATAGCACTTGGTTTCGGTTAACCCACCACAGTGATATCGGAGGTCTCTGTTTACCTACCACTCAAATTTTTGTTTAATTATGGTTGATTTCCTTACGATTGGTGCTTGAGTTGCATGCAACTTCTGAAAAAAAGCGCGAGAGATCCGGCTAAGGTGTCGTTAGCTTCCCCTTTATGCCTGCTAGAAACTCACCACGATAGCACTTGGTTTCGGTTAACCCACCACAGTGATATCGGAGGTCTCTGTTTACCTACCACCCAAATTTTTGTTTAATTATGGTTGATTTCCTTACGATTGGTGCTTGAGTTGCATGCAACTACTGAAAAAATAGTGCGAGAGATCCGGCTAAGGTGTCGTTAGCTTCCCCTTTATGCCTGCTAGAAACTCACCACGATAGCACTTGGTTTCTGTTAACCCACCACTATGATATCGGGGGTCTCTGTTAACCTACCACCCAAATTTTTGTTTAATTATGGTTGATGTCCTTACGATTGGTGCTTGAGTTGCATGCAACTTCTGAAAAAATAGCGCGAGAGATCCGGCTAAGGTGTCGTTAGCTTCCCCTTTATGCCTGCTAGAAACTCACCACGATAGCACTTGGTTTCGGTTAACCCACCACAGTGATATCGGAGGTCTCTGTTTACCTACCACTCAAATTTTTGTTTAATTATGGTTGATTTCCTTACGATTGGTGCTTGAGTTGCATGCAACTTCTGAAAAATAGCGCGAGAGATCCGGCTAAGGTGTCGTTAGCTTCCCATTTATGCCTGCTAGAAACTCACCACGATGGCACTTGGTTTCTGTTAACCCACCACTATGATATCGGGGTCTCTGTTAACCTACCACCCAAATTTTTGTTTAATTATGGTTGATTTCCTTATGATTGGTGCTTGAGTTGCATGCAAGTTCTGAAAAAATAGCGCAAGAGATGCGGCTAAGGTGTCGTTAGCTTCCCATTTATGCCTGCTAGAAACTCACCACGATGGCACTTGGTTTCTGTTAACCCACCACTATGATATCGGGGGTCTCTGTTAACCTACCACCCAAATTTTTGTTTAATTATGGTTGATTTCGTTACGATTGGTGCTTGAGTTGCATGCAACTTCTGAAAAAAAGCGCGAGAGATCCGGCAAAGGTGTGGTAAGCTTCCCCTTTATGCCTGCTAGAAACTCACAACGATAGCACTTGGTTTCGGTTAACCCACCACAGTGATATCGGAGGTCTCTGTTTACCTACCACTCAAATTTTTGTTTAATTATGGTTGATTTCCTTACGATTGGTGCTTGAGTTGCATGCAACATCTGAAAAAATAGCGCGAGAGATCCGGCTAAGGTGTCGTTAGCTTCCCCTTTATGCCTGCTAGAAACTCACCACGATAGCACTTAGTTTCGGTTAACCCACCACTGTGATATCGGGGGTCTCTGTTAACCTACCACCCAAATTTTTGTTTAATTATGGTTGATGTCCTAACGATTGGTGCTTGAGTTGCATGCAACTTCTGAAAAACTAGCGCGAGAGAACCGGCTAAGGTGTCGTTAGCTTCCCATTTATGCCTGCTAGAAACTCACCACGATGCCACTTGGTTTCTGTTAACCCACCACTATGATATCGGGGGTCTCTTTTAACCTACCACCCAAATTTTTGTTTAATTATGGTTGATTTCCTTACGATTGGTGCTTGAGTTGCATGCAACTTCTGAAAAAATAGCGCGAGAGATCCGCCTAAGGTGTTGTTAGCTTCCCATTTATGGCTGCTATAAACTCACCACGATGGCATTTGGTTTCTGTTAACCCACCACTATGATATCGGGGGCTCTGTTAACCTACCACCCAAATTTTTGTTTAATTACGGTTGATGTCCTTACGATTGGTGCTTGAGTTGCACGCAACTTCCGAAAAAATAGCGCGAGAGATTCGGCTAAGGTGTCGTTAGCTTCACATTTATGCCTGCTAGAAACTCACCACGATGGCACTTGGTTTCTGTTAACCCACCACTATGATATCGGGGGTCTCTGTTAACCTACCACCCAAATTTTTGTTTAATTATGGTTGATTTCCTTACGATTGGTGCTTGAGTTGCATGCAACTTCTGAAAAAATAGCGCGAGAGATCCGGCTAAGGTGTCGTTAGCTTCCCCTTTATGCCTGCTAGAAACTCACCACGATAGCACTTGGTTTCGGTTAACCCACCACTGTGATATCGGGGGTCTCTGTTAACCTACCACCCAAATTTTTGTTTAATTATGGTTGATGTCCTTACGATTGGTGCTTGAGTTGCATGCAACTTCTGAAAAAATAGCGCGAGAGATCCGGCTAAGGTGTCGTTAGCTTCCCCTTTATGCCTGCTAGAAACTCACCGCGATAGCACTTGGTTTCGGTTAACCCACCACTGTGATATCGGGGGTCTCTGTTAACCTACCACCCAAATTTTTGTTTAATTATGGTTTATTTCCTTGCGATTGGTGCTTGAGTTGCATGCAACTTCCGAAAAAATAGCGCGAGAGATCCGGCAAAGGTGTCGTTAGCTTCCCATTTATGCCTGCTAGAAACTCACCATGATGGCACTTGGTTTCTGTTAACCCACCACAGTGATATCGGGGGTCTCTGTTAACCTACCACCCAAATTGTTGTTTAATTATGGTTGATTTCCTTACGATTGGTGCTTGAGTTGCATGCAACTTCTGAGAAAATAGCGCGAGAGATCCGGCAAAGGTGTCGTTAGCTTCCCATTTATGGCTGCTATAAACTCACCACGATGGCACTTGGTTTCTGCTAACCCACCACTATGATATCGGGGGTCTCTGTTAACCTACCACCCAAATTTTTGTTGAATTATGGTTGATTTCCTTACGATTGGTGCTTGAGTTGCATGCAACTTCTGAAAAAAAGCGCGAGAGATCCGGCTAAGGTGTCGTTAGCTTCCCCTTTATGCCTGCTAGAAACTCACCACGATAGCACTTGGTTTCTGTTAACCCACCACTATGATATCGGGGGTCTCTGTTAACCTACCACCCAAATTTTTGTTTAATTATGGTTGATGTCCTTACGATTGGTGCTTGAGTTGCATGCAACTTCTGAAAAAATAGCGCGAGAGATCCGGCTAAGGTGTCGTTAGCTTCCCCTTTATGCCTGCTAGAAACTCACCACGATAGCACTTGGTTTCGGTTAACCCACCACAGTGATATCGGAGGTCTCTGTTTACCTACCACTCAAATTTTTGTTTAATTATGGTTGATTTCCTTGCGAATGGTGCTTGAGTTGCATGCAACTTCTGAAAAAATAGCGCGAGAGATCCGGCTAAGGTGTCGTTAGCTTCCACTTTATGCCTGCTAGAGACTCACCGCGATAGCACTTGGTTTCGGGTAACCCACCACTGTGATATCGGAGGTCTCTGTTTACCTACCACCCAAATTTTTGTTTAATTATGGTTGATTTCCTTACGATTGGTGCTTGAGTTGCATGCAACTTCTGAAAAATAGCGCGAGGGATGCGGCTAAGGGGCCGTTAACTTCCCCTTTATGCCTGCTAGAAACTCACCGCGATAGCACTTGGTTTCGGTTAACCCACCACTGTGATATCGGGGGTCTCTGTTAACCTACCACCCAAATTTTTGTTTAATTATGGTTGATTTCCTTGCGATTGGTGCTTGAGTTGCATGCAACTTCCGAAAAAATAGCGCGAGAGATCCGGCAAAGGTGTCGTTAGCTTCCCATTTATGCCTGCTAGAAACTCACCATGATGGCACTTGGTTTCTGTTAACCCACCACAGTGATATCGGGGGTCTCTGTTAACCTACCACCCAAATTGTTGTTTAATTATGGTTGATTTCCTTACGATTGGTGCTTGAGTTGCATGCAACTTCTGAGAAAATAGCGCGAGAGATCCGGCAAAGGTGTCGTTAGCTTCCCATTTATGGCTGCTATAAACTCACCACGATGGCACTTGGTTTCTGCTAACCCACCACTTCGATATCGGGGGTCTCTGTTAACCTACCACCCAAATTTTTGTTTAATTATGGTTGATTTCCTTACGATTGGTGCTTGAGTTGCATGCAACTTCTGAAAAAAAGCGCGAGAGATCCGGCTAAGGTGTCGTTAGCTTCCCCTTTATGCCTGCTAGAAACTCACCACGATAGCACTTGGTTTCTGTTAACCCACCACTATGATATCGGGGGTCTCTGTTAACCTACCACCCAAATTTTTGTTTAATTATGGTTGATGTCCTTACGATTGGTGCTTGAGTTGCATGCAACTTCTGAAAAAATAGCGCGAGAGATCCGGCTAAGGTGTCGTTAGCTTCCCCTTTATGCCTGCTAGAAACTCACCACGATAGCACTTGGTTTCGGTTAACCCACCACAGTGATATCGGAGGTCTCTGTTTACCTACCACCCAAATTTTTGTTTAATTATGGTTGATTTCCTTACGATTGGTGCTTGAGTTGCATGCAACTACTGAAAAAATAGCGCGAGAGATCCGGCTAAGGTGTCGTTAGCTTCCCCTTTATGCCTGCTAGAAACTCACCACGATAGCACTTGGTTTCTGTTAACCCACCACTATGATATCGGGGGTCTCTGTTAACCTACCACCCAAATTTTTGTTTAATTATGGTTGATGTCCTTACGATTGGTGCTTGAGTTGCATGCAACTTCTGAAAAAATAGCGCGAGAGATCCGGCTAAGGTGTCGTTAGCTTCGCCTTTATGCCTGCTAGAAACTCACCACGATAGCACTTGGTTTCGGTTAACCCACCACAGTGATATCGCAGGTCTCTGTTTACCTACCACTCAAATTTTTGTTTAATTATGGTTGATTTCCTTACGATTGGTGCTTGAGTTGCATGCAACTTCTGAAAAATAGCGCGAGAGATCCGGCTAAGGTGTCGTTAGCTTCCCATTTATGCCTGCTCGAAACTCACCACGATGGCACTTGGTTTCTGTTAACCCACCACTATGATATCGGGGTCTCTGTTAACCTACCACCCAAATTTTTGTTTAATTATGGTTGATTTCCTTATGATTGGTGCTTGAATTGCATGCAAGTTCTGAAAAAATAGCGCAAGAGATGCGGCTAAGGTGTCGTTAGCTTCCCATTTATGCCTGCTAGAAACTCACCACGATGGCACTTGGTTTCTGTTAACCCACCACTATGATATCAGGGGTCTCTGTTAACCTACCACCCAAATTTTTGTTTAATTATGGTTGATTTCGTTACGATTGGTGCTTGAGTTGCATGCAACTTCTGAAAAAAAGCGCGAGAGATCCGGCAAAGGTGTCGTAAGCTTCCCCTTTATGCCTGCTAGAAACTCACCACGATAGCACTTGGTTTCGGTTAACCCACCACAGTGATATCGGAGGTCTCTGTTTACCTACCACTCAAATTTTTGTTTAATTATGGTTGATTTCCTTACGATTGGTGCTTGAGTTGCATGCAACATCTGAAAAAATAGCGCGAGAGATCCGGCTAAGGTGTCGTTAGCTTCCCCTTTATGCCTGCTAGAAACTCACCACGATAGCACTTAGTTTCGGTTAACCCACCACTGTGATATCGGGGGTCTCTGTTAACCTACCACCCAAATTTTTGTTTAATTAAGGTTGATGTCCTAACGATTGGTGCTTGAGTTGCATGCAACTTCTGAAAAAATAGCGCGAGAGAACCGGCTAAGGTGTCGTTAGCTTCCCATTTATGCCTGCTAGAAACTCACCACGATGCCACTTGGTTTCTGTTAACCCACCACTATGATATCGGGGGTCTCTTTTAACCTACCACCCAAATTTTTGTTTAATTATGGTTGATTTCCTTACGATTGGTGCTTGAGTTGCGTGCAACTTCTGAAAAAATAGCGCGAGAGATCCGCCTAAGGTGTTGTTAGCTTCCCATTTATGCCTGCTAGAAACTCACCTCGATGGCACTTGGTTTCTGTTAACCCACCACTATGATATCGGGGGCTCTGTTAACCTACCATCCAAATTTTTGTTTAATTATGGTTGATTTCCTTACGATTGGTGCTTGAGTTGCATGCAACTTCTGAAAAAATAGCGCGAGAGATCCGGCTAAGGTGCCTGCTAGAAACTCACCACGAGGCCACTTGGTTTCTGTTAACCCACCACTATGATATCGGGGGTCTCTTTTAACCTACCACCCAAATTTTTGTTTAATTATGGTTGATTTCCTTACGATTGGTGCTTGAGTTGCATGCAACTTCTGAAAAAATAGCGCGAGAGATCCGCCTAAGATGTCGTTAGCTTCCCATTTATGCCTGCTAGAAACTCACCTCGATGGCACTTGGTTTCTGTTGACCCACCACTATGATATCGGGGGCTCTGTTAACCTACCACCCAAATTTTTGTTTAATTATGGTTGATTTCCTTTATGCCTGCTAGAAACTCACCGCGATAGCACTTGGTTTCGGTTAACCCACCACTGTGATATCGGGGGTCTCTGTTAACCTACCACCCAAATTTTTGTTTAATTATGGTTGATTTCCTTGCGATTGGTGCTTGAGTTGCATGCAACTTCTGAAACAATAGTGCGAGAGATTCGGCTAAGGTGTTGTTAGCTTCCCCTTTATGCCTGCTAGAAACTCACCGCGATAGCACTTGGTTTCGGTTAACCCACCACTGTGATATCGGGGGTCTCTGTTAACCTACCACCCAAATTTTTGTTTAATTATGGTTGATTTCCTTGCGATTGGTGCTTGAGTTGCATGCAACTTCTTGAAAAACAGCGCGAGGGATCCGGCTAAGGTGTCGTTAGCTTCCCATTTATGCCTGCTAGAAACTCACCACGGTGGCACTTGGTTTCTGTTAACCCACCACTATGATATCGGGGGTCTCTGTTAACCTACCACCCAAATTTTTTTTTTAATTATGGTTGATTTCCTTACGATTGGTGCTTGAGTTGCCTGCAACTTCTGAAAAAATAGCGCGAGAGATCCGGCTAAGGTGTCGTTAGCTTCCCATTTATGCCTGCTAGAAACTCACCACGAGGCCACTTGGTTTCTGTTAACCCACCACTATGATATCGGGGGTCTCTTTTAACCTACCACCCAAATTTTTGTTTAATTATGGTTGATTTCCTTACGATTGGTGCTTGAGTTGCATGCAACTTCTGAAAAAATAGCGCGAGAGATCCGTCTAAGATGTCGTTAGCTTCCCATTTATGCCTGCTAGAAACTCACCTCGATGGCACTTGGTTTCTGTTAACCCACCACTATGATATCGGAGGCTCTGTTAACCTACCACCCAAATTTTTGTTTAATTATGGTTGATTTCCTTACGATTGGTGCTTGAGTTGCATGCAACTTCTGAAAAAATAGCGCGAGAGATCCGGCTAAGGTGTCGTTAGCTTCCCCTGTATGCCTGCTAGAAACTCATCACGATGGCACTTGGTTTCGGTTCACCCACCACTATGATATCGGAGGTCTCTGTTAACCTACCACCCAAATTTTTGTTTAATTATGGTTTATTTCCTTACGATTGGTGCTTGAGTTGCACGCAACTTCCGAAAAAATAGCGCGAGAGATTCGGCTAAGGTGTCGTTAGCTTCACATTTATGCCTGCTAGAAACTCACCACGATGGCACTTGGTTTCTGTTAACCCACCACTATGATATCGGGGGTCTTTGTTAACCTACCACCCAAATTTTTGTTTAATTATGGTTGATTTCCTTACGATTGGTGCTTGAGTTGCATGCAACTTCTGAAAAAATAGCGCGAGAGATCCGGCTAAGGTGTCGTTAGCTTCCCCTTTATGCCTGCTAGTAACTCACCGCGATAGCACTTGGTTTCGGGTAACCCACCACTGTGATATCGGAGGTCTCTGTTTACCTACCACCCAAATTTTTGTTTAATTATGGTTGATTTCCTTATGATTGGTGCTTGAGTTGCATGCAACTTCTGAAAAATAGCGCGAGAGATGCGGCTAAGGTGTCGTTAGCTTCCCCTTTATGCCTGCTAGAAACTCACCGCGATAGCACTTGGTTTCGGTTAACTCACCACTGTGATATCGGGGGTCTCTGTTAACCTACCACCCAAATTTTTGTTTAATTATGGTTGATTTCCTTGCGATTGGTGCTGGAATTGCATGCAACTTCCGAAAAAATAGCGCGAGAGATCCGGCAAAGGTGTCGTTAGCTTCCGATTTATGCCTGCTAGAAACTCACCATGTTGGCACTTGGTTTCTGTTAACCCACCACAATGATATCGGGGGTCTCTGTTAACCTACCACCCAAATTTTTGTTTAATTATGGTTGATTTCCTTACGATTGGTGCTTGAGTTGCATGCAACTTCTGAAAAAATGGCGCGAGAGATCCGGCAAAGGTGTCGTTAGCTTCCCATTTATGCCTGCTAGAAACTCACCACGATGGCACTTGGTTTCTGTTAACCCACCACTATGATATCGGGGGTTACTTTTAACCTACCACCCAAATTTTTGTTTAATTATGGTTTATTTCCTTACTATTGGTGCTTGAGTTGCATGCAACTTCTTGAAAAACCAGCGCGAGGGATCCGGCTAAGGTGTTGTTAGGTTCCCATTTATGCCTGCTAGAAACTCACCACGACGGCACTTGGTTTCTGTTAACCCACCACTATGATATCGGGGGCTCTGTTAACCTACCACCCAAATTTTTGTTTAATTATGGTTGATTTCCTTTATGCCTGCTAGAAACTCACCTCGATGGCACTTGGTTTCTGTTAACCCACCACTATGATATCGGAGGCTCTGTTAACCTACCACCCAAATTTTTGTTTAATTATGGTTGATTTCCTTACGATTGGTGCTTGAGTTGCATGCAACTTCTGAAAAAATAGCGCGAGAGATCCGGCTAAGGTGTCGTTAGCTTCCCCTGTATGCCTGCTAGAAACTCATCACGATGGCACTTGGTTTCGGTTCACCCACCACTATGATATCGGGGGTCTCTGTTAACCTACCACCCAAATTTTTGTTTAATTATGGTTTATTTCCTTACGATTGGTGCTTGAGTTGCACGCAACTTCCGAAAAAATAGCGCGAGAGATTCGGCTAAGGTGTCGTTAGCTTCACATTTATGCCTGCTAGAAACTCACCACGATGGCACTTGGTTTCTGTTAACCCACCACTATGATATCGGGGGTCTTTGTTAACCTACCACCCAAATTTTTGTTTAATTATGGTTGATTTCCTTACGATTGGTGCTTGAGTTGCATGCAACTTCTGAAAAAATAGCGCGAGAGATCCGGCTAAGGTGTCGTTAGCTTCCCCTTTATGCCTGCTAGTAACTCACCGCGATAGCACTTGGTTTCGGGTAACCCACCACTGTGATATCGGAGGTCTCTGTTTACCTACCACCCAAATTTTTGTTTAATTATGGTTGATTTCCTTATGATTGGTGCTTGAGTTGCATGCAACTTCTGAAAAATAGCGCGAGAGATGCGGCTAAGGTGTCGTTAGCTTCCCCTTTATGCCTGCTAGAAACTCACCGCGATAGCACTTGGTTTCGGTTAACTCACCACTGTGATATCGGGGGTCTCTGTTAACCTACCACCCAAATTTTTGTTTAATTATGGTTGATTTCCTTGCGATTGGTGCTTGAATTGCATGCAACTTCCGAAAAAATAGCGCGAGAGATCCGGCAAAGGTGTCGTTAGCTTCCGATTTATGCCTGCTAGAAACTCACCATGATGGCACTTGGTTTCTGTTAACCCACCACAATGATATCGGGGGTCTCTGTTAACCTACCACCCAAATTTTTGTTTAATTATGGTTGATTTCCTTACGATTGGTGCTTGAGTTGCATGCAACTTCTGAAAAAATGGCGCGAGAGATCCGGCAAAGGTGTCGTTAGCTTCCCATTTATGCCTGCTAGAAACTCACCACGATGGCACTTGGTTTCTGTTAACCCACCACTATGATATCGGGGGTTACTTTTAACCTACCACCCAAATTTTTGTTTAATTATGGTTTATTTCCTTACTATTGGTGCTTGAGTTGCATGCAACTTCTTGAAAAACAGCGCGAGGGATCCGGCTAAGGTGTTGTTAGGTTCCCATTTATGCCTGCTAGAAACTCACCACGATGGCACTTGGTTTCTGTTAACCCACCACTATGATATCGGGGGCTCTGTTAACCTACCACCCAAATTTTTGTTTAATTATGGTTGATTTCCTTTATGCCTGCTAGAAACTCACCTCGATGGCACTTGGTTTGTGTTAACCCACCACTGTGATATCGGGGGTCTCTTTTAACCTACCACCCAAATTTTTGTTTAATTATGGTTGATTTCCTTACGATTGGTGCTTGAGTTGCATGCAACTTCTGAAAAAATAGCGCGAGAGATCCGCCTAAGATGTCGTTAGCTTCCCATTTATGCCTGCTAGAAACTCACCACGATGGCACTTGGTTTCTGTTAACCCACCACTATGATATCGGGGGTTACTTTTAACCTACCACCCAAATTTTTGTTTAATTATGGTTTATTTCCTTACTATTGGTGCTTGAGTTGCATGCAACTTCTTGAAAAACAGCGCGAGGGATCCGGCTAAGGTGTTGTTAGGTTCCCATTTATGCCTGCTAGAAACTCACCACGATGGCACTTGGTTTCTGTTAACCCACCACTATGATATCGTGGGTTACTTTTAACCTACCACCCAAATTTTTGTTTAATTATGGTTTATTTCCTTACGATTGGTGCTTGAGTTGCATGCAACTTCTGAAAAAATAGCGCGAGAGATCCGGCTAAGGTGCCTGCTAGAAACTCACCACGAGGCCACTTGGTTTCTGTTAACCCACCACTATGATATCGGGGGTCTCTTTTAACCTACCACCCAAATTTTTGTTTAATTATGGTTGATTTCCTTACGATTGGTGCTTGAGTTGCATGCAACTTCTGAAAAAATAGCGCGAGAGATCCGGCTAGGGTGTCGTTAGCTTCCCCTTTATGCCTGCTAGAAACTCACCTCGATGGCACTTGGTTTCTGTTGACCCACCACTATGATATCGGGGGCTCTGTTAACCTACCACCCAAATTTTTGTTTAATTATGGTTGATTTCCTTTATGCCTGCTAGAAACTCACCGCGATAGCACTTGGTTTCGGTTAACCCACCACTGTGATATCGGGGGTCTCTGTTAACCTACCACCCAAATTTTTGTTTAATTATGGTTGATTTCCTTGCGATTGGTGCTTGAGTTGCATGCAACTTCTGAAAAAATAGTGCGAGAGATTCGGCTAAGGTGTTGTTAGCTTCCCCTTTATGCCTGCTAGAAACTCACCGCGATAGCACTTGGTTTCGGTTAACCCCCCACTGTGATATCGGGGGTCTCTGTTAACCTACCACCCAAATTTTTGTTTAATTATGGTTGATTTCCTTGCGATTGGTGCTTGAGTTGCATGCAACTTCTTGAAAAACAGCGCGAGGGATCCGGCTAAGGTGTCGTTAGCTTCCCATTTATGCCTGCTAGAAACTCACCACGATGGCACTTGGTTTCTGTTAACCCACCACTATGATATCGAGGGTCTCCGTTAACCTACCACCCAAATTTTTTTTTAATTATGGCTGATTTCCTTACGATTGGTGCTTGAGTTGCCTGCAACTTCTGAAAAAATAGCGCGAGAGATCCGGCTAAGGTGTCGTTAGCTTCCCATTTATGCCTGCTAGAAACTCACCACGAGGCCACTTGGTTTCTGTTAACCCACCACTATGATATCGGGGGTCTCTTTTAACCTACCACCCAAATTTTTGTTTAATTATGGTTGATTTCCTTACGATTGGTGCTTGAGTTGCATGCAACTTCTGAAAAAATAGCGCGAGAGATCCGTCTAAGATGTCGTTAGCTTCCCATTTATGCCTGCTAGAAACTCACCTCGATGGCACTTGGTTTCTGTTAACCCACCACTATGATATCGGGGGCTCTGTTAACCTACCACCCAAATTTTTGTTTAATTATGGTTGATTTCCTTACGATTGGTGCTTGAGTTGCATGCAACTTCTGAAAAAATAGCGCGAGAGATCCGGCCAAGGTGTCGTTAGCTTCCCCTGTATGCCTGCTAGAAACTCATCACGATGGCACTTGGTTTCGGTTCACCCACCACTGTGATATCGGAGGTCTCTGTTAACCTACCACCCAAATTTTTGTTTAATTATGGTTTATTACCTTACGATTGGTGCTTGAGTTGCACGCAACTTCCGAAAAAATAGCGCGAGAGATTCGGCTAAGGTGTCGTTAGCTTCACATTTATGCCTGCTAGAAACTCACCACGATGGCACTTGGTTTCTGTTAACCCACCACTATGATATCGGGGGTCTTTGTTAACCTACCACCCAAATTTTTGTTTAATTATGGTTGATTTCCTTACGATTGGTGCTTGAGTTGCATGCAACTTCTGAAAAAATAGCGCGAGAGATCCGGCTAAGGTGTCGTTAGCTTCCCCATTATGCCTGCTAGAAACTCACCGCGATAGCACTTGGTTTCGGGTAACCCACCACTGTGATATCGGAGGTCTCTGTTTACCTACCACCCAAATTTTTGTTTAACTATGGTTGATTTCCTTATGATTGGTGCTTGAGTTGCATGCAACTTCTGAAAAATAGCGCGAGAGATGCGGCTAAGGTGTCGTTAGCTTCCCCTTTATGCCTGCTAGAAACTCACCGCGATAGCACTTGGTTTCGGTTAACCCACCACTGTGATATCGGGGGTCTCTGTTAACCTACCACCCAAATTTTTGTTTAATTATGGTTGATATCCTTGCGATTGGTGCTTGAATTGCATGCAACTTCCGAAAAAATAGCGCGAGAGATCCGGCAAAGGTGTCGTTAGCTTCCGATTTATGCCTGCTAGAAACTCACCATGATGGCACTTGGTTTCTGTTAACCCACCACAATGATATCGGGGGTCTCTGTTAACCTACCACCCAAATTTTTGTTTAATTATGGTTGATTTCCTTACGATTGGTGCTTGAGTTGCATGCAACTTCTGAAAAAATAGCGCGAGAGATCCGGCAAAGGTGTCGTTAGCTTCCCATTTATGCCTGCTAGAAACTCACCACGATGGCACTTGGTTTCTGTTAACCCACCACTATGATATCGGGGGTTACTTTTTACCTACCACCCAAATTTTTGTTTAATTATGGTTTATTTCCTTACTATTGGTGCTTGAGTTGCATGCAACTTCTTGAAAAACAGCGCGAGGGATCCGGCTAAGGTGTTGTTAGGTTCCCATTTATGCCTGCTAGAAACTCACCACGATGGCACTTGGTTTCTGTTAACCCACCACTATGATATCGGGGGCTCTGTTAACCTACCACCCAAATTTTTGTTTAATTATGGTTGATTTCCTTTATGCCTGCTAGAAACTCACCGCGATAGCACTTGGTTTCGGTTAACCCACCACTATGATATCGGGGGTCTCTGTTAACCTACCACCCAAATTGTTGTTTAATTATGGTTGATTTCCTTGCGATTGGTGCTTGAGTTGCATGCAACTTCTGAAAAAATAGTGCGAGAGATTCGGCTAAGGTGTTGTTAGCTTCCCCTTTATGCCTGCTAGAAACTCACCGCGATAGCACTTGGTTTCGGTTAACCCACCACTGTGATATCGGGGGTCTCTGTTAACCTACCACCCAAATTTTTGTTTAATGATGGTTGATTTCCTTGCGATTGGTGCTTGAGTTGCATGCAACTTCTGAAAAAATAGCGCGAGAGATCCGGCTAAGGTGTCGTTAGCTTCCCATTTATGCCTGATAGAAACTCACCACGAGGCCACTTGGTTTCTGTTAACCCACCACTATGATATCGGGGGTCTCTTTTAACCTACCACCCAAATTTTTGTTTAATTATGGTTGATTTCCTTACGATTGGTGCTTGAGTTGCATGCAACTTCTGAAATAATAGCGCGAAATAGCTGTTAACCTACCACCCAAATTTTTGTTTAATTATGGTTGATTTCCTTGCAATTGGTGCTTGAGTTGCATGCAACTTCTGAAAAAATAGTGCGAGAGATTCGGCTAAGGTGTTGTTAGCTTCCCCTTTATGCCTGCTAGAAACTCACCGCGATAGCACTTGGTTTCGGTTAACCCACCACTGAGATATCGGGGGTCTCTGTTAACCTACCACCCAAATTTTTGTTTAATTTTGGTTGATTTCCTTGCGATTGGTGCTTGAGTTGCATGCAACTTCTGAAAAAATAGTGCGAGAGATTCGGCTAAGGTGTTGTTAGCTTCCCCTTTATGCCTGCTAGAAACTCACCGCGATAGCACTTGGTTTCGGTTAACCCACCACTGTGATATCGGGGGTCTCTGTTAACCTACCACCCAAATTTTTGTTTAATGATGGTTGATTTCCTTACGATTGGTGCTTGAGTTGCCTGCAACTTCTGAAAAAATAGCGCGAGAGATCCGTCTAAGATGTCGTTAGCTTCCCATTTATGCCTGCTAGAAACTCACCTCGATGGCACTTGGTTTCTGTTAACCCACCACTATGATATCGGGGGCTCTGTTAACCTACCACCCAAATTTTTGTTTAATTATGGTTGATTTCCTTACGATTGGTGTTTGAGTTGCATGCAACTTCTGAAAAAATAGCGCGAGAGATCCGGCTAAGGTGTCGTTAGCTTCCCCTGTATGCCTGCTAGAAACTCATCACGATGGCACTTGGTTTCGGTTCACCCACCACTGTGATATCGGAGGTCTCTGTTAACCTACCACCCAAATTTTTGTTTAATTATGGTTTATTTCCTTACGATTGGTGCTTGAGTTGCACGCAACTTCCGAAAAAATAGCGCGAGAGATTCGGCTAAGGTGTCGTTAGCTTCACATTTATGCCTGCTAGAAACTCACCACGATGGCACTTGGTTTCTGTTAACCCACCACTATGATATCGGGGGTCTTTGTTAACCTACCACCCAAATTTTTGTTTAATTATGGTTGATTTCCTTACGATTGGTGCTTGAGTTGCATGCAACTTCTGAAAAAATAGCGCGAGAGATCCGGCTAAGGTGTCGTTAGCTTCCCCTTTATGCCTGCTAGAAACTCACCGCGATAGCACTTGGTTTAGGGTAACCCACCACTGTGATATCGGAGGTCTCTGTTTACCTACCACCCAAATTTTTGTTTAATTATGGTTGATTTCCTTATGATTGGTGCTTGAGTTGCATGCAACTTCTGAAAAAATAGCGCGAGAGATCCGGCAAAGGTGTCGTTAGCTTCCGATTTATGCCTGCTAGAAACTCACCGGTTGATTTCCTTGCGATTGGTGCTTGAATTGCATGCAACTTCCGAAAAAATAGCGCGAGAGATCCGGCAAAGGTGTCGTTAGCTTCCGATTTATGCCTGCTAGAAACTCACCATGATGGCACTTGATTTCTGTTAACCCACCACAATGATATCGGGGGTCTCTGTTAACCTACCACCCAAATTTTTGTTTAATTATGGTTGATTTCCTTACGATTGGTGCTTGAGTTGCATGCAACTTCTGAAAAAATAGCGCGAGAGATCCGGCAAAGGTGTCGTTAGCTTCCCATTTATGCCTGCTAGAAACTCACCACGATGGCACTTGGTTTCTGTTAACCCACCACTATGATATCGGAGGTTACTTTTAACCTACCACCCAAATTTTTGTTTAATTATGGTTTATTTCCTTACTATTGGTGCTTGAGTTGCATGCAACTTCTTGAAAAACAGCGCGAGGGATCCGGCTAAGGTGTTGTTAGGTTCCCATTTATGCCTGCTAGAAACTCACCACGATGGCACTTGGTTTCTGTTAACCCACCACTATGATATCGGGGGCTCTGTTAACCTACCACCCAAATTTTTGTTTAATTATGGTTGATTTCCTTTATGCCAGCTAGAAACTCACCGCGATAGCACTTGGTTTCGGTTAACCCACCACTGTGATATCGGAGGTCTCTGTTTACCTACCACCCAAATTTTTGTTTAATTATGGTTGATTTCCGAACGAGAAAAAATAGCGCGAGAGATCCGGCTAAGGTGTCGTTAGCTTCAAATTTATGCCTGCTAGAAACTCACCACGATGGCACTTGGTTTCTGTTAACCCACCACTATGATATCGGGGGCTCTGTTAACCTACCACCCAAATTTTTGTTTAATTATGGTTGATTTCCTTTATGCCAGCTAGAAACTCACCATGATGGCACTTGATTTCTGTTAACCCACCACAATGATATCGGGGGTCTCTGTTAACCTACCACCCAAATTTTTGTTTAATTATGGTTGATTTCCTTACGATTGGTGCTTGAATTGCATGCAACTTCCGAAAAAATAGCGCGAGAGATCCGGCAAAGGTGTCGTTAGCTTCCGATTTATGTCTGCTAGAAACTCACCATGATGGCACTTGGTTTCTGTTAACCCACCACAATGATATCGGGGGTCTCTGTTAACCTACCACCCAAATTTGTGTTTAATTATGGTTGATGTCCTTATGATTGGTGCTTGAGTTGCATGCAACTTCTGAAAAATAGCGCGAGAGATGCGGCTAAGGTGTCGTTAGCTTCCCCTTTATGCCTGCTAGAAACTCACCATGATGGCACTTGATTTCTGTTAACCCACCACAATGATATCGGGGGTCTCTGTTAACCTACCACCCAAATTTTTGTTTAATTATGGTTGATTTCCTTACGATTGGTGCTTGAGTTGCATGCAACTTCTGAAAAAATAGCGCGAGAGATCCGGCAAAGGTGTCGTTAGCTTCCCATTTATGCCTGCTAGAAACTCACCACGATGGCACTTGGTTTCTGTTAACCCACCACTATGATATCGGAGGTTACTTTTAACCTACCACCCAAATTTTTGTTTAATTATGGTTTATTTCCTTACTATTGGTGCTTGAGTTGCATGCAACTTCTTGAAAAACAGCGCGAGGGATCCGGCTAAGGTGTTGTTAGGTTCCCATTTATGCCTGCTAGAAACTCACCACGATGGCACTTGGTTTCTGTTAACCCACCACTATGATATCGGGGGCTCTGTTAACCTACCACCCAAATTTTTGTTTAATTATGGTTGATTTCCTTTATGCCAGCTAGAAACTCACCGCGATAGCACTTGGTTTCGGTTAACCCACCACTGTGATATCGGAGGTCTCTGTTTCCCATTTATGCCTGCTAGAAACTCACCACGATGGCACTTGGTTTCTGTTAACCCACCACTATGATATCGGGGGCTCTGCTAACCTACCACCCAAATTTTTGTTTAATTATGGTTGATTTCCTTTATGCCAGCTAGAAACTCACCATGATGGCACTTGATTTCTGTTAACCCACCACAATGATATCGGGGGTCTCTGTTAACCTACCACCCAAATTTTTGTTTAATTATGGTTGATTTCCTTACGATTGGTGCTTGAATTGCATGCAACTTCCGAAAAAATAGCGCGAGAGATCCGGCAAAGGTGTCGTTAGCTTCCGATTTATGCCTGCTAGAAACTCACCATGATGGCACTTGGTTTCTGTTAACCCACCACAATGATATCGGGGGTCTCTGTTAACCTACCACCCAAATTTGTGTTTAATTATGGTTGATTTCCTTACGATTGGTGTTTGAGTTGCATGCAACTTCTGAAAAAATAGCGCGAGAGATCCGGCAAAGGTGTCGTTAGCTTCCCATTTATGCCTGCTAGAAACTCACCACGATGGCACTTGGTTTCTGTTAACCCACCACTATGATATCGGGGGTTACTTTTAACCTACCACCCAAATTTTTGTTTAATTATGGTTTATTTCCTTACTATTGGTGCTTGAGTTGCATGCAACTTGTTGAAAAACAGCGCGAGGGATCCGGCTAAGGTGTTGTTAGGTTCCCATTTATGCCTGCTAGAAACTCACCACGATGGCACTTGGTTTCTGTTAACCCACCACTATGATATCGGGGGTCTCTGTTAACCTACCACCCAAATTTTTGTTTAATTATGGTTGATTTCCTTACGATTGGTGCTTGAGTTGCATGCAACTTCTGAAAAAATAGCGCAAGAGATCCGGCTAAGGTGTCGTTAGCTTCCCATTTATGCCTGCTAGAAACTCACCACGATGGCACTTGGTTTCTGTTAACCCACCACTATGATATCGGGGGTCTCTGTTAACCTACCACCCAAATTTTTGTTTAATAATGGTTGATTTCCTTACGATTGGTGCTTGAGTTGCATGCAACTTCTGAAAAAAGCGCGAGAGATCCGGCTAAGGTGTCGTTATCTTCCCCTTTATGCCTGCTAGAAACTCACCACGATAGCACTTGGTTTCGGTTAACCCACCCCAGTGATATCGGAGGTCTCTGTTTACCTACCACCCAAATTTTTGTTTAATTATGGTTGATTTCCTTACGATTGGTGCTTGAGTTGCATGCAACTTCTGAAAAAAAGCGCGAGAGATCCGGCTAAGGTGTCGTTATCTTCCCCTTTATGCCTGCTAGAAACTCACCACGAGGCCACTTGGTTTCTGTTAACCCACCACTATGATATCGGGGGTCTCTTTTAACCTACCACCCAAATTTTTGTTTAATTATGGTTGATTTCCTTACGATTGGTGCTTGAGTTGCATGCAACTTCTGAAAAAATAGCGCGAGAGATCCGCCTAAGATGTCGTTAGCTTCCCATTTATGCCTGCTAGAAACTCACCTCGATGGCACTTGGTTTCTGTTAACCCACCACTATGATATCGGGGGCTCTGTTAACCTACCACCCAAATTTTTGTTTAATTATGGTTGATTTCCTTACGATTGGTGCTTGAGTTGCATGCAACTTCTGAAAAAATAGCGCGAGAGATCCGGCTAAGGTGTCGTTAGCTTCCCCTGTATGCCTGCTAGAAACTCACCACGATGGCACTTGGTTTCGCTTAACCCACCACTGTGATATCGGAGGTCTCTGTTAACCTACCACCCAAATTTCTGTTTAATTATGGTTGATTTCCGAACGAGAAAAAATAGCGCGAGAGATCCGGCTAAGGTGTCGTTAGCTTCCCATTTATGCCTGCTAGCAACTCAACACGACGGCACTTGGATTCTGTTAACCCACCACTATGACATCGGGGGTCTCTGTTAACCTACCACCCAAATTTTTGTTTAATTATAGTTGATTTCCTCACGATTGGTGGTTGAGTTGCATGCAACGTCTGAAAAAATAGCGCGAGATATTCTGCTAAGGTGTCGTTAGCTTCCCATTTATGCCTGCTTGAAACTCACCACGATGGCACTTGGTTTCTGTTAACCTACCACTATGATATCGGGGGTCTCTGTTAACCTACCACGCAACTTTTTGTTTAATTATGGTTGATTTCCCTACGATTGGTGCTTGAGTTGCATGCAACTTCTGAAAAAATAGCGCGAGAGATCCGGCTAAGGTGTCGTTAGCTTCCCCTGTATGCCTGCTAGAAACTCACCACGATGGCACTTGGTTTCTGTTAACCCACCACTATGATATCGGGGGTCTCTTTTAACCTACCACCCAATTTTTTGTTTAATTATGGTTGATTTCCTTACGATTGGTGCTTGAGTTGCATGCAACTTCTGAAAAAATAGCGCGAGAGATCCGGCTAAGGTGTCGTTAGCTTCCCATTTATGCCTGCTAGAAACTCACCACGATGGCACTTGGTTTCGGTTAACCCACCACTATGATATCGGGGGTCTCTGTTAACCTACCACCCAAATTTTTGTTTAATTATGGTTGATTTCGCTACGATTGGTGCTTGAGTTGCATGCAACTTCTGAAAAAATAGCGCGAGAGATCCGGCTAAGGTGTCGTTAGCTTCCCATTTATGCCTGCTAGGAACTCACCACGATGGCACTTGGTTTCGGTTAACCCACCACAGTGATATCGGAGGTCTCTGTTTACCTACCACCAAAATTTTTGTTTAATTATGGTTGAGTTCCTTACGATTGGTGCTTGAGTTGCATGCAACTTCTGGAAAAATAGCGCGAGAGATTTGGCTAAGGTATCGTTAGCTTCCCCTTTATGCCTGCTAGAAACTCACCACGATAACACTTGGTTTCGGTTAACCCACCACTGTGATATCGGGGGTCTCTGTTAACCTACCACCCAAATTTTTGTTTAATTATGGCTGATTTCCTTACGATTGGTGCTTGAGTTGCATGCAACTTCTGAAAAAATAGCGCGAGAGATCCGGCTAAGGTGTCGTTAGCTTCCCATTTATGCCTGCTAGAAACTCACCACGATGGCACTTGGTTTCGGTTAAGCCACCACTGTGATATCGGAGGTCTCTGTTTACCTACCACCCAAATTTTTGTTTAATTATGGTTGATTTCCTTACGATTGGTGCTTGACTTGCATGCAACTTCTGAAAAAATAGCGCGAGAGATTCGGCTAAGGTGTCGTTAGCTTCCCATTTATGTCTGCTAGAAACTCATTACGATGCCACTTGGTTTCTGTTAACCCACCACTATGATATCGGGGGTCTCTTTTAACCTACCACCCAATTTTTTGTTTAATTATGGTTGATTTCCTTACGATTGGTGCTTGAGTTGCATGCAACTTCTGAAAAAATAGCGCGAGAGATCCGCCTAAGGTGTCGTTAGCTTCCCATTTATGCCTGCTAGAAACTCACCTCGATGGCACTTGGTTTCTGTTAACCCACCACTATGATATCGGGGGTCTCTGTTAACCTACCACCCAAATTTTTGTTTAATTATGGTTGATTTCTTTACGATTGGTGTTTGAGTTGCATGCAACTTCTGAAAAAATAGCGCGAGAGATCCGGCTAAGGTGTCGTTAGCTGCCCCTGTATGCCTGCTAGAAACTCACCATGATAGCACTTGGTTTCGGTTAACCCACCACAGTGATATCGGAGGTCTCTGTTTACCTACCACCCAAATTTTTGTTTAATTATGGTTGATTTTCTTACGATTGGTGCTTGAGTTGCATGCAACTTCTGAAAAAATAGCGCGAGAGATCCGGCTAAGGTGTCGTTAGCTTCCCCTTTATGCCTGCTAGAAACTCACCATGTTAGCACTTGGTTTCGGTTAACCCACCACTGTGATATCGGGGGAATCTGTTAACCTACCACCCAAATTTTTGTTTAATTATGGTTGATTTCCTTACGATTGGTGCTTGAGTTGCATGCAACTTCTGAGAAAATAGCGCGAGAGATCCGGCTAAGGTGTCGTTAGCTTCCCATTTATACCTGCTATAAACTCACCGCGATAGCACTTGGTTTCGGGTAACCCACCACTGTGATATCGGAGGTCTCTGTTTACCTACCACCCAAATTTTTGTTTAATTATGGTTGATTTCCTTACGATTGGTGCTTGAATTGCATGCAACTTCCGAAAAAATAGCGCGAGAGATCCGGCAAAGGTGTCGTTAGCTTCCGATTTATGCCTGCTAGAAACTCACCATGATGGCACTTGGTTTCTGTTAACCCACCACAATGATATCGGGGGTCTCTGTTAACCTACCACCCAAATTTGTGTTTAATTATGGTTGATTTCCTTACGATTGGTGTTTGAGTTGCATGCAACTTCTGAAAAAATAGCGCGAGAGATCCGGCAAAGGTGTCGTTAGCTTCCCATTTATGCCTGCTAGAAACTCACCACGATGGCACTTGGTTTCTGTTAACCCACCACTATGATATCGGGGGTTACTTTTAACCTACCACCCAAATTTTTGTTTAATTATGGTTTATTTCCTTACTATTGGTGCTTGAGTTGCATGCAACTTGTTGAAAAACAGCGCGAGGGATCCGGCTAAGGTGTTGTTAGGTTCCCATTTATGCCTGCTAGAAACTCACCACGATGGCACTTGGTTTCTGTTAACCCACCACTATGATATCGGGGGTCTCTGTTAACCTACCACCCAAATTTTTGTTTAATTATGGTTGATTTCCTTACGATTGGTGCTTGAGTTGCATGCAACTTCTGAAAAAATAGCGCAAGAGATCCGGCTAAGGTGTCGTTAGCTTCCCATTTATGCCTGCTAGAAACTCACCACGATGGCACTTGGTTTCTGTTAACCCACCACTATGATATCGGGGGTCTCTGTTAACCTACCACCCAAATTTTTGTTTAATAATGGTTGATTTCCTTACGATTGGTGCTTGAGTTGCATGCAACTTCTGAAAAAAAGCGCGAGAGATCCGGCTAAGGTGTCGTTATCTTCCCCTTTATGCCTGCTAGAAACTCACCACGATAGCACTTGGTTTCGGTTAACCCACCCCAATGATATCGGAGGTCTCTGTTTACCTACCACCCAAATTTTTGTTTAATTATGGTTTATTTCCTTACTATTGGTGCTTGAGTTGCATGCAACTTGTTGAAAAACAGCGCGAGGGATCCGGCTAAGGTGTTGTTAGGTTCCCATTTATGCCTGCTAGAAACTCACCACGATGGCACTTGGTTTCTGTTAACCCACCACTATGATATCGGGGGTCTCTGTTAACCTACCACCCAAATTTTTGTTTAATTATGGTTGATTTCCTTACGATTGGTGCTTGAGTTGCATGCAGCTTCTGAAAAAATAGCGCAAGAGATCCGGCTAAGGTGTCGTTAGCTTCCCATTTATGCCTGCTAGAAACTCACCACGATGGCACTTGGTTTCTGTTAACCCACCACTATGATATCGGGGGTCTCTGTTAACCTACCACCCAAATTTTTGTTTAATAATGGTTGATTTCCTTACGATTGGTGCTTGAGTTGCATGCAACTTCTGAAAAAAAGCGCGAGAGATCCGGCTAAGGTGTCGTTATTTTCCCCTTTATGCCTGCTAGAAACTCACCACGATAGCACTTGGTTTCGGTTAACCCACCCCAATGATATCGGAGGTCTCTGTTTACCTACCACCCAAATTTTTGTTTAATTATGGTTGATTTCCTTACGATTGGTGCTTGAGTTGCATGCAACTACTGAACAAATAGCGCGAGAGATCCGGCTAAGGTGTCGTTAGCTTCCCCTTTATGCCTGCTAGAAACTCACCACGATAGCACTTGGTTTCGGTTAACCCACCACTGTGATATCGGGGGTCTCTGTTAACCTACCACCCAAATTTTTGTTTAATTATGGTTGATGTCCTTACGATTGGTGCTTGAGTTGCATGCAACTTCTGAAAAAATAGCGCGAGAGATCCGGCTAAGGTGCCTGCTAGAAACTCACCACGAGGCCACTTGGTTTCTGTTAACCCACCACTATGATATCGGGGGTCTCTTTTAACCTACCACCCAAATTTTTGTTTAATTATGGTTGATTTCCTTACGATTGGTGCTTGAGTTGCATGCAACTTCTGAAAAATAGCGCGAGAGATCCGCCTAAGATGTCGTTAGCTTCCCATTTATGCCTGCTAGAAACTCACCTCGATGGCACTTGGTTTCTGTTAACCCACCACTATGATATCGGGGGCTCTGTTAACCTACCACCCAAATTTTTGTTTAATTATGGTTGATTTCCTTACGATTGGTGCTTGAGTTGCATGCAACTTCTGAAAAAATAGCGCGAGAGATCCGGCTAAGGTGTCGTTAGCTTCCCCTGTATGCCTGCTAGAAACTCACCACGATGGCACTTGGTTTCGCTTAACCCACGACTGTGATATCGGAGGTCTCTGTTAACCTACCACCCAAATTTTTATTTAATTATGGTTTATTTCCTTACGATTGGTGCTTGAGTTGCATGCAACTTCTTGAAAAATAGCGCGAGAGATCCGGCTAAGGTGTCGTTAGCTTCCCATTTATGCCTGCTAGAAACTCACCACGATGGCACTTGGTTTCTGTTAACCCACCACTATGATATCGGGGTCTCTGTTAACCTACCACCCAAATTTTTATTTAATTATGGTTTATTTCCTTACGATTGGTGCTTGAGTTGCATGCAACTTCTTGAAAAATAGCGCGAGAGATCCGGCTAAGGTGTCGTTAGCTTCCCATTTATGCCTGCTAGCAACTCAACACGACGGCACTTGGATTCTGTTAACCCACCACTATGACATCGGGGGTCTCTGTTAACCTACCACCCAAATTTTTGTTTAATTATAGTTGATTTCCTCACGATTGGTGGTTGAGTTGCATGCAACGTCTGAAAAAATAGCGCGAGATATTCTGCTAAGGTGTCGTTAGCTTCCCATTTATGCCTGCTTGAAACTCACCACGATGGCACTTGGTTTCTGTTAACCTACCACTATGATATCGGGGGTCTCTGTTAACCTACCACGCAACTTTTTGTTTAATTATGGTTGATTTCCCTACGATTGGTGCTTGAGTTGCATGCAACTTCTGAAAAAATAGCGCGAGAGATCCGGCTAAGGTGTCGTTAGCTTCCCCTGTATGCCTGCTAGAAACTCACCACGATGGCACTTGGTTTCTGTTAACCCACCACTATGATATCGGGGGTCTCTTTTAACCTACCACCCAATTTTTTGTTTAATTATGGTTGATTTCCTTACGATTGGTGCTTGAGTTGCATGCAACTTCTGAAAAAATAGAGCGAGAGATCCGGCTAAGGTGTCGTTAGCTTCCCATTTATGCCTGCTAGAAACTCACCACGATGGCACTTGGTTTCGGTTAACCCACCACTATGATATCGGGGGTCTCTGTTAACCTACCACCCAAATTTTTGTTTAATTATGGTTGATTTCGCTACGATTGGTGCTTGAGTTGCATGCAACTTCTGAAAAAATAGCGCGAGAGATCCGGCTAAGGTGTCGTTAGCTTCCCATTTATGCCTGCTAGGAACTCACCACGATGGCACTTGGTTTCGGTTAACCCACCACAGTGATATCGGAGGTCTCTGTTTACCTACCACCAAAATTTTTGTTTAATTATGGTTGAGTTCCTTACGATTGGTGCTTGAGTTGCATGCAACTTCTGGAAAAATAGCGCGAGAGATTTGGCTAAGGTATCGTTAGCTTCCCCTTTATGCCTGCTAGAAACTCACCACGATAACACTTGGTTTCGGTTAACCCACCACTGTGATATCGGGGGTCTCTGTTAACCTACCACCCAAATTTTTGTTTAATTATGGCTGATTTCCTTACGATTGGTGCTTGAGTTGCATGCAACTTCTGAAAAAATAGCGCGAGAGATCCGGCTAAGGTGTCGTTAGCTTCCCATTTATGCCTGCTAGAAACTCACCACGATAGCACTTGGTTTCGGTTAAGCCACCACTGTGATATCGGAGGTCTCTGTTTACCTACCACCCAAATTTTTGTTTAATTATGGTTGATTTCCTTACGATTGGTGCTTGACTTGCATGCAACTTCTGAAAAAATAGCGCGAGAGATTCGGCTAAGGTGTCGTTAGCTTCCCATTTATGCCTGCTAGAAACTCATTACGATGCCACTTGGTTTCTGTTAACCCACCACTATGATATCGGGGGTCTCTTTTAACCTACCACCCAATTTTTTGTTTAATTATGGTTGATTTCCTTACGATTGGTGCTTGAGTTGCATGCAACTTCTGAAAAAATAGCGCGAGAGATCCGCCTAAGGTGTCGTTAGCTTCCCATTTATGCCTGCTAGAAACTCACCTCGATGGCACTTGGTTTCTGTTAACCCACCACTATGATATCGGGGGTCTCTGTTAACCTACCACCCAAATTTTTGTTTAATTATGGTTGATTTCTTTACGATTGGTGTTTGAGTTGCATGCAACTTCTGAAAAAATAGCGCGAGAGATCCGGCTAAGGTGTCGTTAGCTGCCCCTGTATGCCTGCTAGAAACTCACCATGATAGCACTTGGTTTCGGTTAACCCACCACAGTGATATCGGAGGTCTCTGTTTACCTACCACCCAAATTTTTGTTTAATTATGGTTGATTTTCTTACGATTGGTGCTTGAGTTGCATGCAACTTCTGAAAAAATAGCGCGAGAGATCCGGCTAAGGTGTCGTTAGCTTCCCCTTTATGCCTGCTAGAAACTCACCATGTTAGCACTTGGTTTCGGTTAACCCACCACTGTGATATCGGGGGAATCTGTTAACCTACCACCCAAATTTTTGTTTAATTATGGTTGATTTCCTTACGATTGGTGCTTGAGTTGCATGCAACTTCTGAGAAAATAGCGCGAGAGATCCGGCTAAGGTGTCGTTAGCTTCCCATTTATACCTGCTATAAACTCACCGCGATAGCACTTGGTTTCGGGTAACCCACCACTGTGATATCGGAGGTCTCTGTTTACCTACCACCCAAATTTTTGTTTAATTATGGTTGATTTCCTTACGATTGGTGCTTGAATTGCATGCAACTTCCGAAAAAATAGCGCGAGAGATCCGGCAAAGGTGTCGTTAGCTTCCGATTCATGCCTGCTAGAAACTCACCATGATGGCACTTGGTTTCTGTTAACCCACCACAATGATATCGGGGGTCTCTGTTAACCTACCACCCAAATTTGTGTTTAATTATGGTTGATTTCCTTACGAATGGTGTTTGAGTTGCATGCAACTTCTGAAAAAATAGCGCGAGAGATCCGGCAAAGGTGTCGTTAGCTTCCCATTTATGCCTGCTAGAAACTCACCACGATGGCACTTGGTTTCTGTTAACCCACCACTATGATATCGGGGGTTACTTTTAACCTACCACCCAAATTTTTGTTTAATTATGGTTTATTTCCTTACTATTGGTGCTTGAGTTGCATGCAACTTGTTGAAAAACAGCGCGAGGGATCCGGCTAAGGTGTTGTTAGGTTCCCATTTATGCCTGCTAGAAACTCACCACGATGGCACTTGGTTTCTGTTAACCCACCACTATGATATCGGGGGTCTCTGTTAACCTACCACCCAAATTTTTGTTTAATTATGGTTGATTTCCTTACGATTGGTGCTTGAGTTGCATGCAACTTCTGAAAAAATAGCGCAAGAGATCCGGCTAAGGTGTCGTTAGCTTCCCATTTATGCCTGCTAGAAACTCACCATGATGGCACTTGGTTTCTGTTAACCCACCACTATGATATCGGGGGTCTCTGTTAACCTACCACCCAAATTTTTGTTTAATAATGGTTGATTTCCTTACGATTGGTGCTTGAGTTGCATGCAACTTCTGAAAAAAAGCGCGAGAGATCCGGCTAAGGTGTCGTTATCTTCCCCTTTATGCCTGCTAGAAACTCACCACGATAGCACTTGGTTTCGGTTAACCCACCACTGTGATATCGGGGGTCTCTGTTAACCTACCACCCAAATTTTTGTTTAATTATGGTTGATGTCCTTACGATTGGTGCTTGAGTTGCATGCAACTTCTGAAAAAATAGCGCGAGAGATCCGGCTAAGGTGCCTGCTAGAAACTCACCACGAGGCCACTTGGTTTCTGTTAACCCACCACTATGATATCGGGGGTCTCTTTTAACCTACCACCCAAATTTTTGTTTAATTATGGTTGATTTCCTTACGATTGGTGCTTGAGTTGCATGCAACTTCTGAAAAAATAGCGCGAGAGATCCGCCTAAGATGTCGTTAGCTTCCCATTTATGCCTGCTAGAAACTCACCTCGATGGCACTTGGTTTCTGTTAACCCACCACTATGATATCGGGGGCTCTGTTAACCTACCACCCAAATTTTTGTTTAATTATGGTTGATTTCCTTACGATTGGTGCTTGAGTTGCATGCAACTTCTGAAAAAATAGCGCGAGAGATCCGGCTAAGGTGTCGTTAGCTTCCCCTGTATGCCTGCTAGAAACTCACCACGATGGCACTTGGTTTCGCTTAACCCACCACTGTGATATCGGAGGTCTCTGTTAACCTACCACCCAAATTTTTATTTAATTATGGTTTATTTCCTTACGATTGGTGCTTGAGTTGCATGCAACTTCTTGAAAAATAGCGCGAGAGATCCGGCTAAGGTGTCGTTAGCTTCCCATTTATGCCTGCTAGAAACTCACCACGATGGCACTTGGTTTCTGTTAACCCACCACTATGATATCGGGGTCTCTGTTAACCTACCACCCAAATTTTTATTTAATTATGGTTTATTTCCTTACGATTGGTGCTTGAGTTGCATGCAACTTCTGAAAAAATAGCGCGAGAGATCCGGCTAAGGTGTCGTTAGCTTCCCATTTATGCCTGCTAGAAACTCACCACGATGGCACTTGGTTTCGGTTAACCCACCACTATGATATCGGGGGTCTCTGTTAACCTACCACCCAAATTTTTGTTTAATTATGGTTGATTTCGCTACGATTGGTGCTTGAGTTGCATGCAACTTCTGAAAAAATAGCGCGAGAGATCCGGCTAAGGTGTCGTTAGCTTCCCATTTATGCCTGCTAGGAACTCACCACGATGGCACTTGGTTTCGGTTAACCCACCACAGTGATATCGGAGGTCTCTGTTTACCTACCACCAAAATTTTTGTTTAATTATGGTTGAGTTCCTTACGATTGGTGCTTGAGTTGCATGCAACTTCTGGAAAAATAGCGCGAGAGATTTGGCTAAGGTGTCGTTAGCTTCCCCTTTATGCCTGCTAGAAACTCACCACGATAACACTTGGTTTCGGTTAACCCACCACTGTGATATCGGGGGTCTCTGTTAACCTACCACCCAAATTTTTGTTTAATTATGGCTGATTTCCTTACGATTGGTGCTTGAGTTGCATGCAACTTCTGAAAAAATAGCGCGAGAGATCCGGCTAAGGTGTCGTTAGCTTCCCATTTATGCCTGCTAGAAACTCACCACGATAGCACTTGGTTTCGGTTAAGCCACCACTGTGATATCGGAGGTCTCTGTTTACCTACCACCCAAATTTTTGTTTAATTATGGTTGATTTCCTTACGATTGGTGCTTGACTTGCATGCAACTTCTGAAAAAATAGCGCGAGAGATTCGGCTAAGGTGTCGTTAGCTTCCCATTTATGCCTGCTAGAAACTCAGTACGATGCCACTTGGTTTCTGTTAACCCACCACTATGATATCGGGGGTCTCTTTTAACCTACCACCCAATTTTTTGTTTAATTATGGTTGATTTCCTTACGATTGGTGCTTGAGTTGCATGCAACTTCTGAAAAAATAGCGCGAGAGATCCGCCTAAGGTGTCGTTAGCTTCCCATTTATGCCTGCTAGAAACTCACCTCGATGGCACTTGGTTTCTGTTAACCCACCACTATGATATCGGGGGTCTCTGTTAACCTACCACCCAAATTTTTGTTTAATTATGGTTGATTTCTTTACGATTGGTGTTTGAGTTGCATGCAACTTCTGAAAAAATAGCGCGAGAGATCCGGCTAAGGTGTCGTTAGCTGCCCCTGTATGCCTGCTAGAAACTCACCATGATAGCACTTGGTTTCGGTTACCCCACCACAGTGATATCGGAGGTCTCTGTTTACCTACCACCCAAATTTTTGTTTAATTATGGTTGATTTCCTTACGATTGGTGCTTGAGTTGCATGCAACTTCTGAAAAATAGCGCGAGAGATGCGGCTAAGGTGCCGTTAGCTTCCCCTTTATGCCTGCTAGAAACTCACCGCGATAGCACTTGGTTTCGGTTAACCCACCACTGTGATATCGGGGGAATCTGTTAACCTACCACCCAAATTTTTGTTTAATTATGGTTGATTTCCTTACGATTGGTGCTTGAGTTGCATGCAACTTCTGAGAAAATAGCGCGAGAGATCCGGCTAAGGTGTCGTTAGCTTCCCATTTATGCCTGCTATAAACTCACCACGATGGCACTTGGTTTCTGTTAACCCACCACTATGATATCGGGGGTCTCTGTTAACCTACCACCCAAATTTTTGTTTAATTATGGTTGATTTCCTTACGATTGGTGCTTGAGTTGCACGCAACTTCCGAAAAAATAGCGCGAGAGATTCGGCTAAGGTGTCGTTAGCTTCACATTTATGCCTGCTAGAAACTCACCACGATGGCACTTGGTTTCTGTTAACCCGCCACTATGATATCGGGGGTCTCTGTTAACCTACCACCCAAATTTTTGTTTAATTATGGTTGATTTCCTTACGATTGGTGCTTGAGTTGCATGCAACTTCTGAGAAAATAGCGCGAGAGATCCGGCTAAGGTGTCGTTAGCTTCCCATTTATGCCTGCTAGAAACTCACCTCGATGGCACTTGGTTTCTTTTAACCCACCACTATGATATCGGGGGTCTCTGTTAACCTACCACCCAAATTTTTGTTTAATTATGGTTGATTTCCTTACGATTGGTGTTTGAGTTGCATGTAACTTCTGAAAAAATAGCGCGAGAGATCCGGCTAAGGTGTCGTTAGCTGCTCCTGTATGCCTGCTAGAAACTCACCATGATAGCACTTGGTCTCGGTTAACCCACCACAGTGATATCGGAGGTCTCTGTTTACCTACCACCCAAATTTTTGTTTAATTATGGTTGATTTCCTTACGATTGGTGCTTGAGTTGCATTCAACTTCTGAAAAAATAGCGCGAGAGATCCGGCTAAGGTGTCGTTAGCTTCCCCTTAATGCCTGCTAGAAACTCACCATGATAGCACTTGGTCTCGGTTAACCCACCACAGTGATATCGGAGGTCTCTGTTTACCTACCACCCAAATTTTTGTTTAATTATGGTTGATTTCCTTACGATTGGTGCTTGAGTTGCATCCAACTTCTGAAAAAATAGCGCGAGAGATCCGGCTAAGGTGTCGTTAGCTTCCCCTTAATGCCTGCTAGAAACTCACCGCGATAGCACTTGGTTTCGGTTAACCCACCACTGTGATATCGGAGGTCTCTCTTTACCTACCACCCAAATTTTTGTTTAATTATGGTTGATTTCCTTACGATTGGTGCTTGAGTTGCATGCAACTTCTGAAAAAATAGCGCGAGAGATCCGGCTAAGGTGTCGTTAGCTTCCCCTTTATGCCTGCTAGAAACTCACCGCGATAGCACTTGGTTTCGGGTAACCCACCACTGTGATATCGGAGGTCTCTGTTTACCTACCACCCAAATTTTTGTTTAATTATGGTTGATTTCCTTACGATTGGTGCTTGAGTTGCATGCAACTTCTGAAAAATAGCGCGAGAGATGCGGCTAAGGTGCCGTTAGCTTCCCCTTTATGCCTGCTAGAATCTCACCGCGATAGCACTTGGTTTCGGTTAACCCACCACTGTGATATCGGGGGTCTCTGTTAACCTACCACCCAAATTTTTGTTTAATTATGGTTGATTTCCTTGCGATTGGTGCTTGAGTTGCATGCAACTTCTGAAAAAATAGCGCGAGAGATCCGGCAAAGGTGTCGTTAGCTTCCCATTTATGCCTGCTAGAAACTCACCATGATGGCACTTGGTTTCTGTTAACCCACCACTATGATATCGGGGGTCTCTGTTAACCTACCACCCAAATTTTTGTTTAATTATGGTTGATTTCCTTACGATTGGTGCTTGAGTTGCATGCAACTTCTGAAAAAATAGCGCGAGAGATCCGGCAAAGGTGTCGTTAGCTTCCCATTTATGCCTGCTAGAAACTCACCACGATGGCACTTGGTTTCTGTTAACCCACCACTATGATATCGGGGGTTACTTTTAACCTACCACCCAAATTTTTGTTTAATTATGGTTTATTTCCTTACTATTGGTGCTTGAGTTGCATGCAACTTCTTGAAAAACAGCGCGAGGGATCCGTCTAAGGTGTTGTTAGGTTCCCATTTATGCCTGCTAGAAACTCACCACGATGGCACTTGGTTTCTGTTAACCCACCACTATGATATCGGGGGTCTCTGTTAACCTACTACCCAAATTTTTGTTTAATTATGGTTGATTTCCTTACGATTGGTGCTTGAGTTGCATGCAACTTCTGAGAAAATAGCGCGAGAGATCCGGCTAAGGTGTCGTTAGCTTCCCATTTATGCCTGCTAGAAACTCACCTCGATGGCACTTGGTTTCTTTTAACCCACCACTATGATATCGGGGGTCTCTGTTAACCTACCACCCAAATTTTTGTTTAATTATGGTTGATTTCCTTACGATTGGTGTTTGAGTTGCATGTAACTTCTGAAAAAATAGCGCGAGAGATCCGGCTAAGGTGTCGTTAGCTGCTCCTGTATGCCTGCTAGAAACTCACCATGATAGCACTTGGTCTCGGTTAACCCACCACAGTGATATCGGAGGTCTCTGTTTACCTACCACCCAAATTTTTGTTTAATTATGGTTGATTTCCTTACGATTGGTGCTTGAGTTGCATTCAACTTCTGAAAAAATAGCGCGAGAGATCCGGCTAAGGTGTCGTTAGCTTCCCCTTAATGCCTGCTAGAAACTCACCATGATAGCACTTGGTCTCGGTTAACCCACCACAGTGATATCGGAGGTCTCTGTTTACCTACCACCCAAATTTTTGTTTAATTATGGTTGATTTCCTTACGATTGGTGCTTGAGTTGCATGCAACTTCTGAAAAAATAGCGCGAGAGATCCGGCTAAGGTGTCGTTAGCTTCCCCTTAATGCCTGCTAGAAACTCACCGCGATAGCACTTGGTTTCGGTTAACCCACCACTGTGATATCGGAGGTCTCTCTTTACCTACCACCCAAATTTTTGTTTAATTATGGTTGATTTCCTTACGATTGGTGCTTGAGTTGCATGCAACTTCTGAAAAAATAGCGCGAGAGATCCGGCTAAGGTGTCGTTAGCTTCCCCTTTATGCCTGCTAGAAACTCACCGCGATAGCACTTGGTTTCGGGTAACCCACCACTGTGATATCGGAGGTCTCTGTTTACCTACCACCCAAATTTTTGTTTAATTATGGTTGATTTCCTTACGATTGGTGCTTGAGTTGCATGCAACTTCTGAAAAATAGCGCGAGAGATGCGGCTAAGGTGCCGTTAGCTTCCCCTTTATGCCTGCTAGAATCTCACCGCGATAGCACTTGGTTTCGGTTAACCCACCACTGTGATATCGGGGGTCTCTGTTAACCTACCACCCAAATTTTTGTTTAATTATTGTTGATTTCCTTGCGATTGGTGCTTGAGTTGCATGCAACTTCTGAAAAAATAGCGCGAGAGATCCGGCAAAGGTGTCGTTAGCTTCCCATTTATGCCTGCTAGAAACTCACCATGATGGCACTTGGTTTCTGTTAACCCACCACTATGATATCGGGGGTCTCTGTTAACCTACCACCCAAATTTTTGTTTAATTATGGTTGATTTCCTTACGATTGGTGCTTGAGTTGCATGCAACTTCTGAAAAAATAGCGCGAGAGATCCGGCAAAGGTGTCGTTAGCTTCCCATTTATGCCTGCTAGAAACTCACCACGATGGCACTTGGTTTCTGTTAACCCACCACTATGATATCGGGGGTTACTTTTAACCTACCACCCAAATTTTTGTTTAATTATGGTTTATTTCCTTGGTGCTTGAGTTGCATGCAACTTCTTGAAAAACAGCGCGAGGGATCCGTCTAAGGTGTTGTTAGGTTCCCATTTATGCCTGCTAGAAACTCACCACGATGGCACTTGGTTTCTGTTAACCCACCACTATGATATCGGGGGTCTCTGTTAACCTACTACCCAAATTTTTGTTTAATTATGGTTGATTTCCTTACGATTGGTGCTTGAGTTGCATGCAACTTCTGAAAAAATAGCGCAAGAGATCCGGCTAAGGTGTCGTTAGCTTCCCATTTATGCCTGCTAGAAACTCACCACGATAGCACTTGGTTTTGGTTAACCCACCACAGTGATATCGGAGGTCTCTGTTTACCTACCACCCAAATTTTTGTTTAATTATGGTTGATTTCCTTACGATTGGTGCTTGAGTTGCATGCAACTACTGAAAAAATAGCGCGAGAGATCCGGCTAAGGTGTCGTTAGCTTCCCCTTTATGCCTGCTAGAAACTCACCACGATGGCACTTGGTTTCGGTTAACCCACCACTGTGATATCGGGGGTCTCTGTTAACCTACCACCCAAATTTTTGTTTAATTATGGTTGATGTCCTTACGATTGGTGCTTGAGTTGCATGCAACTTCTGAAAAAATAGCGCGAGAGATCCGGCTAAGGTGTCGTTAGCTAGAAACTCACCACGATGGCACTTGGTTTCTGTTAACCCACCACTATGATATCGGGGGTCTCTGTTAACCTACCACCCAAATTTTTGTTTAATTATGGTTGATTCCCTTACGATTGGTGCTTGAGTTGCATGCAACTTCTGAAAAAATAGCGCGAGAGATTCGGCTAAGGTGTCGTAAGCTTCCCATTTATGCCTGCTAGAAACTCACCATGAGGCCACATGGTTTCTGTTAACCCACCACTATGATATCGGGGGTCTCTTTCAACCTACCACCCAAATTTTTGTTTAATTATGGTTGATTTCCTTACGATTGGTGCTTGAGTTGCATGCAACTTCTGAAAAAACAGCGCGAGAGATCCGCCTAAGATGTCGTTAGCTTCCCATTTATGCCTGCTAGAAATTCACCTCGATGGCACTTGGTTTCTGTTAACCCACCACTATGATATCGGGGGCTCTGTTAACCTACCACCCAAATTTTTGTTTAATTATGGTTGATTTCCTTACGATTGGTGCTTTAGTTGCATGCAACTTCTGAAAAAATAGCGCGAGAGATGCGGCTAAGGTGTCGTTAGCTTCCCCTGTATGCCTGCTAGAAACTCATCACGATGGCACTTGGTTTCGGTTCACCCACCACTGTGGTATCGGAGGTCTCTGTTAACCTACCACCCAAATTTTTGTTTAATTATGGTTTATTTCCTTACGATTGGTGCTTGAGTTGCACGCAACTTCCGAAAAAATAGCGCGAGAGATTCGGCTAAGGTGTCGTTAGCTTCACATTTATGCCTGCTAGAAACTCACCACGATGGCACTTGGTTTCTGTTAACCCACCACTATGATATCGGGGATCTCTGTTAACCTACCACCCAAATTTTTGTTTAATTATGGTTGATTTCCTTACGATTGGTGCTTGAGTTGCATGCAACTTCTGAAAAAATAGCGCGAGAGATCCGGCTAAGGTGTCGTTAGCTTCCCCTTTATGCCTGCTAGAAACTCACCGCGATAGCACTTGGTTTCGGGTAACCCACCACTGTGATATCGGAGGTATCTGTTTACCTACCACCCAAATTTTTGTTTAATTATGGTTGATTTCCTTACGATTGGTGCTTGAGTTGCATGCAATTTCTGAAAAATAGCGCGAGAGATGCGGCTAAGGTGCCGTTAGCTTCCCCTTTATGCCTGCTAGAAACTCACCGCGATAGCACTTGGTTTCGGTTAACCCACCACTGTGATATCGGGGGTCTCTGTTAACCTACCACCCAAATTTTTGTTTAATTATGGTTGATTTCCTTGCGATTGGTGCTTGAGTTGCATGCAACTTCCGAAAAAATAGCGCGAGAGATCCGGCAAAGGTGTCGTTAGCTTCCCATTTATGCCTGCTAGAAACTCACCATGATGGCACTTGGTTTCTGTTAACCCACCACAGTGATATCGGGGGTCTCTGTTAACCTACCACCCAAATTTTTGTTTAATTATGGTTGATTTCCTTACGATTGGTGCTTGAGTTGCATGCAACTTCTGAAAAAATAGCGCGAGAGATCCGGCAAAGGTGTCGTTAGCTTCCCATTTATGGCTGCTATAAACTCACCACGATGGCACTTGGTTTCTGTTAACCCACCACTATGATATCGGGGGTCTCTGTTAACCTACCACCCAAATTTTTTTTAATTATGGTTGATTTCCTTACGATTGGTGCTTGAGCTGCATGCAACTTCTGAAAAAAAGCGCGAGAGATCCGGCTAAGGTGTCGTTAGCTTCCCCTTTATGCCTGCTAGAAACTCACCACGATAGCACTTGGTTTCTGTTAACCCACCACTATGATATCGGGGGTCTCTGTTAACCTACCACCCACATTTTTGTTTAATTATGGTTGATGTCCTTACGATTGGTGCTTGAGTTGCATGCAACTTCTGAAAAAAAGCGCGAGAGATCCGGCTAAGGTGTCGTAAGCTTCCCCTTTATGCCTGCTACAAACTCACCACGATAGCACTTGGTTTCGGTTAACCCACCACAGTGATATCGGAGGTCTCTGTTTACCTACCACTCAAATTTTTGTTTAATTATGGTTGATTTCCTTACGATTGGTGCTTGAGTTGCATGCAACTTCTGAAAAAATAGCGCGAGAGATCCGGCTAAGGTGTCGTTAGCTTCCCATTTATGCCTGCTAGAAACTCACCACGATGGCACTTGGTTTCTGTTAACCCACCACTATGATATCGGGGGTCTCTGTTAACCTACCACCCAAATTTTTGTTTAATTATGGTTGATTTCGTTACGATTGGTGCTTGAGTTGCATGCAACTTCTGAAAAAAAGCGCGAGAGATCCGGCAAAGGTGTCGTAAGCTTCCCCTTTATGCCTGCTAGAAACTCACCACGATAGCACTTGGTTTCGGGTAACCCACCACAGTGATATCGGAGGTCTCTGTTTACCTACCACCCAAATTTTTGTTTAATTATGGTTGATTTCCTTACGATTGGTGCTTGAGTTGCATGCAACATCTGAAAAAATAGCGCGAGAGATCCGGCTAAGGTTTCGTTAGCTTCCCCTTTATGCCTGCTAGAAACTCACCACGATAGCACTTGGTTTCGGTTAACCCACCACTGTGATATCGGGGGTCTCTGTTAACCTACCATCCAAATTTTTGTTTAATTATGGTTGATTTCCTTACGATTGGTGCTTGAGCTGCATGCAACTTCTGAAAAAATAGCGCGAGAGATCCGGCTAAGGTGCCTGCTAGAAACTCACCACGAGGCCACTTGGTTTCTGTTAACCCACCACTATGATATCGGGGGTCTCTTTTAACCTACCACCCAAATTTTTGTTTAATTATGGTTGATTTCCTTACGATTGGTGCTTGAGTTGCATGCAACTTCTGAAAAAATAGCGCGAGAGATCCGCCTAAGATGTCGTTAGCTTCCCATTTATGCCTGCTAGAAACTCACCTCGATGGCACTTGGATTCTGTTGACCCACCACTATGATATCGGGGGCTCTGTTAACCTACCACCCAAATTTTTGTTTAATTATGGTTGATTTCCTTACGATTGGTGCTTGAGTTGCATGCAACTTCTGAAAAAATAGCGCGAGAGATCCGGCTAAGGTGTCGTTAGCTTCCCCTGTATGCCTGCTAGAAACTCACCACGATGGCACTTGGTTTCGCTTAACCCACCACTGTGATATCGGAGGTCTCTGTTAACGTACCACCCAAATTTTTATTTAATTATGGTTTATTTCCTTACGATTGGTGCTTGAGTTGCATGCAACCTCTTGAAAAATAGCGCGAGAGATCCGGCTAAGTTGTCGTTAGCTTCCCATTTATGCCTGCTAGAAACTCACCACCATGGCACTTGGTTTCTGTTAACCCACCACTATGATATCGGGGTCTCTGTTAACCTACCACCCAAATTTTTATTTAATTATGGTTTATTTCCTTACGATTGGTGCTTGAGTTGCATGCAACTTCTTGAAAAATAGCGCGGGAGATCCGGCTAAGGTATCGTTAGCTTCCCATTTATGCCTGCTAGAAACTCACCACGACGGCACTTGGATTCTGTTAACCCACCACGATGGCATCGGGGGTCTCTGTTAACCTACCACCCAAATTTCTGTTTAATTATGGTTGATTTCCGAACGAGAAAAAATAGCGCGAGAGATCCGGCTAAGGTGTCGTTAGCTTCCCATTTATGCCTGCTAGAAACTCAACACGACGGCACTTGGATTCTGTTAACCCACCACTATGACATCGGGGGTCTCTGTTAACCTACCACCCAAATATTTGTTTAATTATAGTTGATTTCCTCACGATTGGTGGTTGAGTTGCATGCAACGTCTGAAAAAATAGCGCGAGATATTCTGCTAAGGTGTCGTTAGCTTCCCATTTATGCCTGCTTGAAACTCACCACGATGGCACTTGGTTTCCTTTAACCCACCACTATGATATCGGGGGCTCTGTTAACCTACCACCCAAATTTTTGTTTAATTATGGTTGATATCCTTACGATTGGTGCTTGAGTTGCATGAAACTTCTGAAAAAATAGCGCGAGAGATCCGGCTAAGGTGTCGTTAGCTTCCCCTGTATGCCTGCTAGAAACTTATCACGATGGCACTTGGTTTCGGTTCACCCACCACTGTGGTATCGGAGGTCTCTGTTAACCTACCACCCAAATTTTTGTTTAATTATGGTTTATTTCCTTACGATTGGTGCTTGAGTTGCACGCAACTTCCGAAAAAATAGCGCGAGAGATTCGGCTAAGGTGTCGTTAGCTTCACATTTATGCCTGCTAGAAACTCACCACGATGGCACTTGGTTTCTGTTAACCCACCACTATGATATCGGGGATCTCTGTTAACCTACCACCCAAATTTTTGTTTAATTATGGTTGATTTCCTTACGATTGGTGCTTGAGTTGCATGCAACTTCTGAAAAAATAGCGCGAGAGATCCGGCTAAGGTGTCGTTAGCTTCCCCTGTATGCCTGCTAGAAACTTGTCACGATGGCACTTGGTTCCGGTTCACCCACCACTGTGGTATCGGAGGTCTCTGTTAACCTACCACCCAAATTTTTGTTTAATTATGGTTTATTTCCTTACGATTGGTGCTTGAGTTGCACGCAACTTCCGAAAAAATAGCGCGAGAGATCCGGCAAAGGTGTCGTTAGCTTCCCATTTATGGCTGCTATAAACTCACCACGATGGCACTTGACTTCTGTTAACCCACCACTATGATATCGGGGGTCTCTGTTAACCTACCACCCAAATTTTTGTTTAATTATGGTTGATTTCCTTACGATTGGTGCTTGAGTTGCATGCAACTTCTGAAAAAAAGCGCGAGAGATCCGGCTAAGGTGTCGTTAGCTTCCCCTTTATGCCTGCTAGAAACTCACCACGATAGCACTTGGTTTCTGTTAACCCACCACTATGATATCGGGGGTCTCTGTTAACCTACCACCCAAATTTTTGTTTAATTATGGTTGATGTCCTTACGATTGGTGCTTGAGTTGCATGCAACTTCTGAAAAAATAGCGCGAGAGATCCGGCTAAGGCGTCGTTAGCTTCCCCTTTATGCCTGCTAGAAACTCACCACGATAGCACTTGGTTTCGGTTAACCCACCACAGTGATATCGGAGGTCTCTGTTTACCTACCACTCAAATTTTTGTTTAATTATGGTTGATTTCCTTACGATTGGTGCTTGAGTTGCATGCAACTTCTGAAAAAATAGCGCGAGAGATCCGGCTAAGGTGTCGTTAGCTTCACATTTATGCCTGCTAGAAACTCACCACGATAGCACTTGGTTTAGGTTAACCCACCACAGTGATATCGGAGGTCTCTGTTTACCTACCACCCAAATTTTTGTTTAATTATGGTTGATTTCCTTACGATTATTGCTTGAGTTGCATGCAACTACTGAAAAAATAGCGCGAGAGATCCGGCTAAGGTGTCGTTAGCTTCCCCTTTATGCCTGCTAGAAACTCACCACGATAGCACTTGGTTTCTGTTAACCCACCACTATGATATCGGGGGTATCTGTTAACCTACCACCCAAATTTTTGTTTAATTATGGTTGATGTCCTTACGATTGGTGCTTGAGTTGCATGCAACTTCTGAAAAAATAGCGCGAGAGATCCCGCTAAGGTGTCGTTAGCTTCCCCTTTATGCCTGCTAGAAACTCACCACGATAGCACTTGGTTTCGGTTAACCCACCACAGTGATATCGGAGGTCTCTGTTTACCTACCACTCAAATTTTTGTTTAATTATGGTTGATTTCCTTACGATTGGTGCTTGAGTTGCATGCAACTTCTGAAAAAATAGCGCGAGAGATCCGGCTAAGGTGTCGTTAGCTTCCCCTTTATGCCTGCTAGAAACTCACCACGATAGCACTTGGTTTCGGTTAACCCACCACTGTGATATCGGGGGTCTCTGTTAACCTACCACCCAAATTTTTGTTTAATTATGGTTGATGTCCTTACGATTGGTGCTTGAGTTGCATGCAACTTCTGAAAAAATAGCGCGAGAGATCCGGCTAAGGTGTCGTTAGCTTCCCCTCTATGCCTGCTAGAAACTCACCACGATAGCACTTGGTTTCGGTTAACCCACCACTATGATATCGGGGGTCTCTGTTAACCTACCACCCACATTTTTGTTTAATTATGGTTGATTTCCTTACGATTGGTGCTTGAGTTGCATGCAACTTCTGAAAAAAAGCGCGAGAGATCCGGCTAAGGTGTCGTAAGCTTCCCCTTTATGCCTGCTAGAAACTCACCACGATAGCACTTGGTTTCGGTTAACCCACCACAGTGATATCGGAGGTCTCTGTTTACCTACCACTCAAATTTTTGTTTAATTATGGTTGATTTCCTTACGATTGGTGCTTGAGTTGCATGCAACTTCTGAAAAAATAGCGCGAGAGATCCGGCTAAGGTGTCGTTAGCTTCCCATTTATGCCTGCTAGAAACTCACCACGATGGCACTTGGTTTCTGTTAACCCACCACTATGATATCGGGGTCTCTGTTAACCTACCACCCAAATTTTTATTTAATTATGGTTTATTTCCTTACGATTGGTGCTTGAGTTGCATGCAACTTCTTGAAAAATAGCGCGGGAGATCCGGCTAAGGTGTCGTTAGCTTCCCATTTATGCCTGCTAGAAACTCACCACGACGGCACTTGGATTCTGTTAACCCACCACGATGACATCGGGGGTCTCTGTTAACCTACCACCCAAATTTCTGTTTAATTATGGTTGATTTCCGAACGAGAAAAAATAGCGCGAGAGATCCGGCTAAGGTGTCGTTAGCTTCCCATTTATGCCTGCTAGAAACTCAACACGACGGCACTTGGATTCTGTTAACCCACCACTATGACATCGGGGGTCTCTGTTAACCTACCACCCAAATTTTTGTTTAATTATAGTTGATTTCCTCACGATTGGTGGTTGAGTTGCATGCAACGTCTGAAAAAATAGCGCGAGATATTCTGCTAAGGTGTCGTTAGCTTCCCATTTATGCCTGCTTGAAACTCACCACGATGGCACTTGGTTTCCTTTAACCCACCACTATGATATCGGGGGTCTCTGTTAACCTACCACCCAAATTTTTGTTTAATTATGGTTGATTTCCCTACGATTGGTGCTTGAGTTGCATGCAACTTCTGAAAAAATAGCGCGAGAGATCCGGCTAAGGTGTCGTTAGCTTCCCATTTATGCCTGCTAGGAACTCACCATGATGGCACTTGGTTTCGGTTAACCCACCACAGTGATATCGGAGGTCTCTGTTTACCTACCACCAAAATTTTTGTTTAATTATGGTTGAGTTCCTTACGATTGGTGCTTGAGTTGCATGCAACTTCTGGAAAAATAGCGCGAGAGATTTGGCTAAGGTGTCGTTAGCTTCCCCTTTATGCCTGCTAGAAACTCACCACGATAACACTTGGTTTCGGTTAACCCACCACTGTGATATCGGGGGTCTCTGTTAACCTACCACCCCAAATTTTTGTTTAATTATGTCTGATTTCCTTACGATTGGTGCTTGAGTTGCATGCAACTTCTGAAAAAATAGCGCGAGAGATCCGGCTAAGGTGTCGTTAGCTTCCCATTTATGCCTGCTAGAAACTCACCACGATAGCACTTGGTTTCGGTTAAGCCACCACTGTGATATCGGAGGTCTCTGTTTACCTACCACCCAAATTTTTGTTTAATTATGGTTGATTTCCTTACGATTGGTGCTTGAGTTGCATGCAACTTCTGAAAAAATAGCGCGAGAGATCCGCCTAAGGTGTCGTTAGCTTCCCATTTATGCCTGCTAGAAACTCACCTCGATGGCACTTGGTTTCTGTTAACCCACCACTATGATATCGGGGGTCTCTGTTAACCTACCACCCAAATTTTTGTTTAATTATGGTTGATTTCCTTACGATTGGTGTTTGAGTTGCATGCAACTTCTGAAAAAATAGCGCGAGAGATCCGGCTAAGGTGTCGTTAGCTGCCCCTGTATGCCTGCTAGAAACTCACCATGATAGCACTTGGTTTCGGTTAACCCACCACAGTGATATCGGAGGTCTCTGTTTACCTACCACCCAAATTTTTGTTTAATTATGGTTGATTTCCTTACGATTGGTGCTTGAGTTGCATGCAACTTCTGAAAAAATAGCGCGAGAGATCCCGCTAAGGTGTCGTTAGCTTCCCCTTTATGCCTGCTAGAAACTCACCATGATAGCACTTGGTTTCGGTTAACCCACCACAGTGATATCGGAGGTCTCTGTTTACCTACCACTCAAATTTTTGTTTAATTATGGTTGATTTCCTTACGATTGGTGCTTGAGTTGCATGCAACTTCTGAAAAAATAGCGCGAGAGATCCGGCTAAGGTGTCGTTAGCTTCCCATTTATGCCTGCTAGAAACTCACCACGATGGCACTTGGTTTCTGTTAACCCACCACTATGATATCGGGGTCTCTGTTAACCTACCACCCAAATTTTTGTTTAATTATGGTTGATTTCCTTATGATTGGTGCTTGAGTTGCATGCAAGTTCTGAAAAAATAGCGCAAGAGATGCGGCTAAGGTGTCGTTAGCTTCCCATTTATGCCTGCTAGAAACTCACCACGATGGCACTTGGTTTCTGTTAACCCACCACTATGATATCGGGGGTCTCTGTTAACCTACCACCCAATTTTTTGTTTAATTATGGTTGATTTCGTTACGATTGGTGCTTGAGTTGCATGCAACTTCTGAAAAAATAGCGCGAGAGAACCGGCTAAGGTGTCGTTAGCTTCCCCTTTATGCCTGCTAGAAACTCACCACGATACCACTTGGTTTCGGTTAACCCACCACTGTGATATCGGGGGTCTCTGTTAACCTACCACCCAAATTTTTGTTTAATTATGGTTGATGTCCTAACGATTGGTGCTTGAGTTGCATGCAACTTCTGAAAAAATAGCGCGAGAGATCCGGCTAAGGTGTCGTTAGCTTCCCCTTTATGCCTGCTAGAAACTCACCACGATAGCACTTGGTTTCGGTTAACCCACCACTGTGATATCGGGGGTCTCTGTTAACCAACCACCCAAATTTTTGTTTAATTATGGTTGATGTCCTCACGATTGGTGCTTGAGTTGCATGCAACTTCTGAAAAAATAGCGCGAGAGAACCGGCTAAGGTGTCGTTAGCTTCCCATTTATGCCTGCTAGAAACTCAACACGATGACACTTGGTTTCTGTTAACCCACCACTATGATATCGGGGGTCTCTTTTAACCTACCACCCAAATTTTTGTTTAATTATGGTTGATTTCCTTACGATTCGTGCTTGAGTTGCATGCAACTTCTGAAAAAATAGCGCGAGAGATCCGCCTAAGGTGTTGTTAGCTTCCCATTTATGCCTGCTAGAAACTCACCTCGATGGCACTTGGTTTCTGTTAACCCACCACTATGATATCGGGGGCTCTGTTAACCTACCATCCAAATTTTTGTTTAATTATGGTTGATTTCCTTACGATTGGTGCTTGAGTTGCATGCAACTTCTGAAAAAATAGCGCGAGAGATCCGGCTAAAGTGCCTGCTAGAAACTCACCACGAGGCCACTTGGTTTCTGTTAACCCACCACTATGATATCGGGGGTCTCTTTTAACCTACCACCCAAATTTTTGTTTAATTATGGTTGATTTCCTTACGATTGGTGCTTGAGTTGCATGCAACTTCTGAAAAAATAGCGCGAGAGATCCGCCTAAGATGTCGTTAGCTTCCCATTTATGCCTGCTAGAAACTCACCTCGATGGCACTTGGTTTCTGTTGACCCACCACTATGATATCGGGGGCTCTGTTAACCTACCACCCAAATTTTTGTTTAATTATGGTTGATTTCCTTACGATTGGTGCTTGAGTTGCATGCAACTTCTGAAAAAATAGCGCGAGAGATCCGGCTAAGGTGTCGTTAGCTTCCCCTGTATGCCTGCTAGAAACTCACCACGATGGCACTTGGTTTCGCTTAACCCACCACTGTGATATCGGAGGTCTCTGTTAACCTACCACCCAAATTTTTATTTAATTATGGTTTATTTCCTTACGATTGGTGCTTGAGTTGCATGCAACTTCTTGAAAAATAGCGCGAGAGATCCGGCTAAGGTGTCGTTAGCTTCCCATTTATGCCTGCTAGAAACTCACCACGATGGCACTTGGTTTCTGTTAACCCACCACTATGATATCGGGGTCTCTGTTAACCTACCACCCAAATTTTTATTTAATTATGGTTTATTTCCTTACGATTGGTGCTTGAGTTGCATGCAACTTCTTGAAAAATAGCGCGGGAGATCCGGCTAAGGTGTCGTTAGCTTCCCATTTATGCCTGCTAGAAACTCACCACGACGGCACTTGGATTCTGTTAACCCACCACGATGACATCGGGGGTCTCTGTTAACCTACCACCCAAATTTCTGTTTAATTATGGTTGATTTCCGAACGAGAAAAAATAGCGCGAGAGATCCGGCTAAGGTGTCGTTAGCTTCCCATTTATGCCTGCTAGAAACTCAACACGACGGCACTTGGATTCTGTTAACCCACCACTATGACATCGGGGGTCTCTGTTAACCTACCACCCAAATTTTTGTTTAATTATAGTTGATTTCCTCACGATTGGTGGTTGAGTTGCATGCAACGTCTGAAAAAATAGCGCGAGATATTCTGCTAAGGTGTCGTTAGCTTCCCATTTATGCCTGCTTGAAAGTCACCACGATGGCACTTGGTTTCCTTTAACCCACCACTATGATATCGGGGGTCTCTGTTAACCTACCACCCAAATTTTTGTTTAATTATGGTTGATTTCCCTACGATTGGTGCTTGAGTTGCATGGAACTTCTGAAAAAATAGCGCGAGAGATCCGGCTAAGGTGTCGTTAGCTTCCCATTTATGCCTGCTAGGAACTCACCATGATGGCACTTGGTTTCGGTTAACCCACCACAGCGATATCGGAGGTCTCTGTTTACCTACCACCAAAATTTTTGTTTAATTATGGTTGAGTTCCTTACGATTGGTGCTTGAGTTGCATGCAACTTCTGGAAAAATAGCGCGAGAGATTTGGCTAAGGTGTCGTTAGCTTCCCCTTTATGCCTGCTAGAAACTCACCACGATAACACTTGGTTTCGGTTAGCCCACCACTGTAATATCGGGGGTCTCTGTTAACCTACCACCCAAATTTTTGTTTAATTATGGCTGATTTCCTTACGATTGGTGCTTGAGTTGCATGCAACTTCTGAAAAAATAGCGCGAGAGATCCGGCTAAGGTGTCGTTAGCTTCCCATTTATGCCTGCTAGAAACTCACCACGATAGCACTTGGTTTCGGTTAAGCCACCACTGTGATATCGGAGGTCTCTGTTTACCTACCACCCAAATTTTTGTTTAATTATGGTTGATTTCCTTACGATTGGTGCTTGAGTTGCATGCAACTTCTGAAAAAATAGCGCGAGAGATCCGCCTAAGGTGTCGTTAGCTTCCCATTTATGCCTGCTAGAAACTCACCTCGATGGCACTTGGTTTCTGTTAACCCACCACTATGATATCGGGGGTCTCTGTTAACCTACCACCCAAATTTTTGTTTAATTATGGTTGATTTCCTTACGATTGGTGTTTGAGTTGCATGCAACTTCTGAAAAAATAGCGCGAGAGATCCGGCTAAGGTGTCGTTAGCTGCCCCTGTATACCTGCTAGAAACTCACCATGATAGCACTTGGTTTCGGTTAACCCACCACAGTGATATCGGAGGTCTCTGTTTACCTACCACCCAAATTTTTGTTTAATTATGGTTGATTTCCTTACGATTGGTGCTTGAGTTGCATGCAACTTCTGAAAAAATAGCGCGAGAGATCCGGCTAAGGTGTCGTTAGCTTCCCCTTTATGCCTGCTAGAAACTCACCATGATAGCACTTGGTTTCGGTTAACCCACCACTGTGATATCGGGGGAATCTGTTAACCTACCACCCAAATTTTTGTTTAATTATGGTTGATTTCCTTACGATTGGTGCTTGAGTTGCATGCAACTTCTGAGAAAATAGCGCGAGAGATCCGGCTAAGGTGTCGTTAGCTTCCCATTTATACCTGCTATAAACTCACCACGATGGCACTTGGTTTCTGTTAACCCACCACTATGATATCGGGGGTCTCTGTTAACCTACCACCCAAATTTTTGTTTAATTATGGTTGATTTCCTTACGATTGGTGCTTGAGTTGCACGCAACTTCCGAAAAAATAGCGCGAGAGATTCGGCTAAGGTGTCGTTAGCTTCACATTTATGCCTGCTAGAAACTCACCACGATGGCACTTGGTTTCTGTTAACCCGCCACTATGATATCGGGGGTCTCTGTTAACCTACCACCCAAATTTTTGTTTAATTATGGTTGATTTCCTTACGATTGGTGCTTGAGTTGCATGCAACTTCTAAGGTGTCGTTAGCTTCCCATTTATGCCTGCTAGAAACTCACCTCGATGGCACTTGGTTTCTGTTAACCCACCACTATGATATCGGGGGTCTCTGTTAACCTACCACCCAAATTTTTGTTTAATTATGGTTGATTTCCTTACGATTGGTGTTTGAGTTGCATGCAACTTCTGAAAAAATAGCGCGAGAGATCCGGCTAAGGTGTCGTTAGCTGCCCCTGTATGCCTGCTAGAAACTCACCATGATAGCACTTGGTTTCGGTTAACCCACCACAGTGATATCGGAGGTCTCTGTTTACCTACCACCCAAATTTTTGTTTAATTATGGTTGATTTCCTTACGATTGGTGCTTGAGTTGCATGCAACTTCTGAAAAAATAGCGCGAGAGAACCGGCTAAGGTGTCGTTAGCTTCCCCTTTATGGCTGCTAGAAACTCACCATGATAGCACTTGGTTTCGGTTAACCCACCACTGTGATAGGGGGGGAATCTGTTAACCTACCACCCAAATTTTTGTTTAATTATGGTTGATTTCCTTACGATTGGTGCTTGAGTTGCATGCAACTTCTGAGAAAATAGCGCGAGAGATCCGGCTAAGGTGTCGTTAGCTTCCCATTTATACCTGCTATAAACTCACCACGATGGCACTTGGTTTCTGTTAACCCACCACTATGATATCGGGGGTCTCTGTTAACCTACCACCCAAATTTTTGTTTAATTATGGTTGATTTCCTTACGATTGGTGCTTGAGTTGCACGCAACTTCCGAAAAAATAGCGCGAGAGATTCGGCTAAGGTGTCCTTAGCTTCACATTTATGCCTGCTAGAAACTCACCACGATGGCACTTGGTTTCTGTTAACCCACCACTATGATATCGGGGGTCTCTGTTAACCTACCACCCAAATTTTTGTTTAATTATGGTCGATTCCCTTACGATTGGTGCTTGAGTTGCATGCAACTTCTGAAAAAATAGCGCGAGAGATCCGGCTAAGGTGTCGTTAGCTTCCCCTTTATGCCTGCTAGAAACTCACCGCGATAGCACTTGGTTTCGGTTAACCCACCACTGTGATATCGGAGGTCTCTGTTTACATACCACCCAAATTTTTGTTTAATTATGGTTGATTTCCTTACGATTGGTGCTTTAGTTGCATGCAACTTCTGAAAAAATAGCGCGAGAGATCCGGCTAAGGTGTCGTTAGCTTCCCCTTTATGCCTGCTAGAAACTCACCGCGATAGCACTTGGTTTCGGTTAACCCACCACTGTGCTATCGGGGGTCTCTGTTAACCTACCACCCAAATTTTTGTTTAATTATGGTTGATTTCCTTGCGATTGGTGCTTGAGTTGCATGCAACTTCCGAAAAAATAGCGCGAGAGATCCGGCTAAGGTGTCGTTAGTTTCCCATTTATGCCTGCTAGAAACTCACCATGATGGCACTTGGTTTCTGTTAACCCACCACTATGATATCGGGGCTCTCTGTTAACCTACCACCCAAATTTTTGTTTAATTATGGTTGATTTCCTTACGATTGGTGCTTGAGTTGCATGCAACTTCTGAAAAAATAGCGCGAGAGATCCGGCAAAGGTGTCGTTAGCTTCCCATTTATGCCTGCTAGAAACTCACCACGATGGCACTTGGTTTCTGTTAACCCACCACTATGATATCGGGGCTCTCTGTTAACCTACCACCCAAATTTTTGTTTAATTATGGTTTATTTCCTTACTATTGGTGCTTGAGTTGCATGCAACTTCTTGGTGCTTGAGTTGCATGCAACTTCTGAAAAAATAGCGCGAGAGATCCGGCTAAGGTGTCGTTAGCTTCCCCTTTATGCCTGCTAGAAACTCACCGCGATAGCACTTGGTTTCGGTTAACCCACCACTGTGCTATCGGGGGTCTCTGTTAACCTACCACCCAAATTTTTGTTTAATTATGGTTGATTTCCTTGCGATTGGTGCTTGAGTTTCATGCAACTTCCGAAAAAATAGCGCGAGAGATCCGGCTAAGGTGTCGTTAGTTTCCCATTTATGCCTGCTAGAAACTCACCATGATGGCACTTGGTTTCTGTTAACCCACCACTATGATATCGGGGCTCTCTGTTAACCAACCACCCAAATTTTTGTTTAATTATGGTTGATTTCCTTACGATTGGTGCTTGAGTTGCATGCAACTTCTGAAAAAATAGCGCGAGAGATCCGGCAAAGGTGTCGTTAGCTTCCCATTTATGCCTGCTAGAAACTCACCACGATGGCACTTGGTTTCTGTTAACCCACCACTATGATATCGGGGCTCTCTGTTAACCTACCACCCAAATTTTTGTTTAATTATGGTTTATTTCCTTACTATTGGTGCTTGAGTTGCATGCAACTTCTTGAAAAACAGCGCGAGGGATCCGGCTAAGGTGTCGTTAGCTTCCCATTTATGCCTGCTAGAAACTCACCACGATAGCACTTGGTTTCTGTTAACCCACCACTATGATATCGGGGGTCTCTGTTAACCTACCACCCAAATTTTTGTTTAATAATGGTTGATTTCCTTACGATTCGTGCTTGAGTTGCATGCAACTTCTGAAAAAAAGCGCGAGAGATCCGGCTAAGGTGTCGTTAGCTTCCCCTTTATGCCTGCTAGAAACTCACCACGATAGCACTTGGTTTCGGTTAACCCACCACAGTGATATCGGAGGTCTCTGTTTACCTACCACCCAAATTTTTGTTTAATTATGGTTGATTTCCTTACGATTGGTGTTTGAGTTGCATGCAACTACTGAAAAAATAGCGCGAGAGATCCGGCTAAGGTGTCGTTAGCTTCGTTAGCTTCACATTTATGCCTGCTAGAAACTCACCACGATGGCACTTGGTTTCTGTTAACCCACCACTATGATATCGGGGGTCTCTGTTAACCTACCACCCAAATTTTTGTTTAATTATGGTTGATTTCCTTACGATTGGTGCTTGAGTTGCATGCAACTTCTGAAAAAATAGCGCGAGAGATCCGGCTAAGGTGTCGTTAGCTTCCCCTTTATGCCTGCTAGAAACTCACCGCGATAGCACTTGGTTTCGGGTAACCCACCACTGTGATATCGGAGGTCTCTGTTTACCTACCACCCAAATTTTTGTTTAATTATGGTTGATTTCCTTACGATTGGTGCTTGAGTTGCATGCAACTTCTGAAAAATAGCGCGAGAGATGCGGCTAAGGTGCCGTTAGCTTCCCCTTTATGCCTGCTAGAAACTCACCGCGATAGCACTTGCATTCGGTTAACCCACCACTGTGATATCGGGGGTCTCTGTTAACCTACCACCCAAATTTTTGTTTAATTATGGTTGATTTCCTTGCGATTGGTGCTTGAGTTGCATGCAACTTCCGAAAAAATAGCGCGAGAGATCCGGCAAAGGTGTCGTTAGCTTCCCATTTATGCCTGCTAGAAACTCACCATGATGGCACTTGGTTTCTGTTAACCCACCACTATGATATCGGGGGTCTCTGTTAACCTACCACCCAAATTTTTGTTTAATTATGGTTGATTTCCTTACGATTGGTGCTTGAGTTGCATGCAACTTCTGAAAAAATAGCGCGGGAGATCCGGCAAAGGTGTCGTTAGCTTCCCATTTATGCCTGCTAGAAACTCACCACGATGGCACTTGGTTTCTGTTAACCCACCACTATGATATCGGGGGTTACTTTTAACCTACCACCCAAATTTTTGTTTAATTATGGTTTATTTCCTTACTATTGGTGCTTGAGTTGCATGCAACTTCTTGAAAAACAGCGCGAAGGATCCGGCTAAGGTGTTGTTAGGTTCCCATTTATGCCTGCTAGAAACTCACCACGATGGCACTTGGTTTCTGTTAACCCACCACTATGATATCGGGGGTCTCTGTTAACCTACCACCCAAATTTTTGTTTAATTATGGTTTAATTCCTTACGATTGGTGCTTGAGTTGCATGCAACTTCTGAAAAAATAGCGCAAGAGATCCGGCTAAGGTGTCGTTAGCTCCCCATTTATGCCTGCTAGAAACTCACCACGATGGGACTTGGTTTCTGTTAACCCACCACTATGATATCGGGGGTCTCTGTTAACCTACCACCCAAATTTTTGTTTAATAATGGTTGATTTCCTTACGATTGGTGCTTGAGTTGCATGCAACTTCTGAAAAAAAGCGCGAGAGATCCGGCTAAGGTGTCGTTAGCTTCCCCTTTATGCCTGCTAGAAACTCACCACGATAGCACTTGGTTTCGGTTAACCCACCACAGTGATATCGGAGGTCTCTGTTTACCTACCACCCAAATTTTTGTTTAATTATGGTTGATTTCCTTACGATTGGTGCTTGAGTTGCATGCAACTACTGAAAAAATAGCGCGAGAGATCCGGCTAAGGTGTCGTTAGCTTCCCCTTTATGCCTGCTAGAAACTCACCACGATAGCACTTGGTTTCTGTTAACCCACCACTATAATATCGGGGGTCTCTGTTAACCTACCACCCAAATTTTTGTTTAATTATGGTTGATGTCCTTACGATTGGTGCTTGAGTTGCATGCAACTTCTGAAAAAATAGCGCGAGAGATCCGGCTAAGGTGTCGCTAGCTTCCCCTTTATGCCTGCTAGAAACTCACCACGATAGCACTTGGTTTCTGTTAACCCACCACTATGATATCGGGGGTCTCTGTTAACCTACCACCCAAATTTTTGTTTAATTATGGTTGATGTGCTTACGATTGGTGCTTGAGTTGCATGCAACTTCTGAAAAAATAGCGCAAGAGATCCGGCTAAGGTGTCGTTAGCTCCCCATTTATGCCTGCTAGAAACTCACCACGATGGCACTTGGTTTCTGTTAACCCACCACTATGATATCGGGGGCCTCCGTTAACCTACCACCCAAATTTTTGTTTAATAATGGTTGATTTCCTTACGATTGGTGCTTGAGTTGCATGCAACTACTGAAAAAATAGCGCGAGAGATCCGGCAAAGGTGTCGTTAGCTTCCCATTTATGCCTGCTAGAAACTCACCATGATGGCACTTGGTTTCTGTTAACCCACCACTATGATATCGGGGGTCTCTGTTAACCTACCACCCAAATTTTTGTTTAATTATGGTTGATTTCCTTACGATTGGTGCTTGAGTTGCATGCAACTTCTGAAAAAATAGCGCGAGAGGTCCGGCTAAGGTGCCTGCTAGAAACTCACCACGAGGCCACTTGGTTTCTGTTAACCCACCACTATGATATCGGGGGTCTCTTTTAACCTACCACCCAAATTTTTGTTTAATTATGGTTGATTTCCTTACGATTGGTGCTTGAGTTGCATGCAACTTCTGAAAAAATAGCGCGAGAGATCCGCCTAAGATGTCGTTAGCTTCCCATTTATGCCTGCTAAAAACTCACCTCGATGGCACTTGGTTTCTGTTAACCCACCACTATGATATAGGGGGCTCTGTTAACCTACCACCCAAATTTTTGTTTAATTATGGTTGATTTCCTTACGATTGGTGTTTGAGTTGCATGCAACTTCTGAAAAAATAGCGCGAGAGATCCGGCTAAGGTGTCGTTAGCTTCCCCTTTATGCCTGCTAGAAACTCACTATGATAGCACTTGGTTTCGGTTAACCCACCACTGTGATATCGGGGGTCTCTGTTAACCTACCACCCACATTTTTGTTTAATTATGGTTGATTTCCTTACGATTGGTGCTTGAGTTGCATGCAACTTCTGAAAAAATAGCGCGAGAGATCCAGCTAAGAAGTCGTTAGCTTCCCCTTTATGCCTGCTAGAAACTCACCACGATAGCACTTGGTTTCGGTTAACCCACCACTGTGATATCGGAGTTCTCTGTTTACGTACCACCCAAATTTTTGTTTAATTATGGTTGATTTCCTTACGATTGGTGCTTGAGTTGCATGCAACTTCTGAAAAAATAGCGCCAGATATCCGGCTAAGGTGTCGTTAGCTTCCCCTTTATGCCTACTAGAAACTCACCACGATAGCACTTGGTTTCGGCTAACCCACCACTGTGATATCGGGGGTCTCTGTTAACCTACCACCCAAATTTTTACGATTGGTGCTTGAGTTGCATGCAACTTCTGAAAAAATAGCGCGAGAGATCCGGCTAAGGTGTCGTTAGCTTCCCATTTATGCCTGCTAGAAACTCACCATGATGGCACTTGGTTTCTGTTAACCCACCACTATGATATCGGGGGTCTCTGTTAACCTACCACCCAAATTTTTGTTTAATAATGGTTGATTTCCTTACGATTGGTGCTTGAGTTGCATGCAACTACTGAAAAAATAGCGCGAGAGATCCGGCAAAGGTGTCGTTAGCTTCCCATTTATGCCTGCTAGAAACTCACCATGATGGCACTTGGTTTCTGTTAACCCACCACTATGATATCGGGGGTCTCTGTTAACCTACCACCCAAATTTTTGTTTAATTATGGTTGATTTCCTTACGATTGGTGCTTGAGTTGCATGCAACTTCTAAGGTGTCGTTAGCTTCCCATTTATGCCTGCTAGAAACTCACCTCGATGGCACTTGGTTTCTGTTAACCCACCACTATGATATCGGGGGTCTCTGTTAACCTACCACCCAAATTTTTGTTTAATTATGGTTGATTTCCTTACGATTGGTGTTTGAGTTGCATGCAACTTCTGAAAAAATAGCGCGAGAGATCCGGCTAAGGTGTCGTTAGCTGCCCCTGTTTGCCTGCTAGAAACTCACCATGATAGCACTTGGTTTCGGTTAACCCACCACAGTGATATCGGAGGTCTCTGTTTACCTACCACCCAAATTTTTGTTTAATTATGGTTGATTTCCTTACGATTGGTGCTTGAGTTGCATGCAACTTCTGAAAAAATAGCGCGAGAGATCCGGCTAAGGTGTCGTTAGCTTCCCCTTTATGCCTGCTAGAAACTCACCATGATAGCACTTGGTTTCGGTTAACCCACCACAGTGATATCGGAGGTCTCTGTTTACCTACCACTCAAATTTTTGTTTAATTATGGTTGATTTCCTTACGATTGGTGCTTGAGTTGCATGCAACTTCTGAAAAAATAGCGCGAGAGATCCGGCTAAGGTATCGTTAGCTTCCCATTTATGCCTGCTAGAAACTCACCACGATGGCACTTGGTTTCTGTTAACCCACCACTATGATATCGGGGTCTCTGTTAACCTACCACCCAAATTTTTGTTTAATTATGGTTGATTTCCTTATGATTGGTGCTTGAGTTGCATGCAAGTTCTGAAAAAATAGCGCAAGAGATGCGGCTAAGGTGTCGTTAGCTTCCCATTTATGCCTGCTAGAAACTCACCACGATGGCACTTGGTTTCTGTTAACCCACCACTATGATATCGGGGGTCTCTGTTAACCTACCACCCAATTTTTTGTTTAATTATGGTTGATTTCGTTACGATTGGTGCTTGAGTTGCATGCAACTTCTGAAAAAATAGCGCGAGAGAACCGGCTAAGGTGTCGTTAGCTTCCCCTTTATGCCTGCTAGAAACTCACCACGATACCACTTGGTTTCGGTTAACCCACCACTGTGATATCGGGGGTCTCTGTTAACCTACCACCCAAATTTTTGTTTAATTATGGTTGATGTCCTAACGATTGGTGCTTGAGTTGCATGCAACTTCTGAAAAAATAGCGCGAGAGATCCGGCTAAGGTGTCGTTAGCTTCCCCTTTATGCCTGCTAGAAACTCACCACGATAGCACTTGGTTTCGGTTAACCCACCACTGTGATATCGGGGGTCTCTGTTAACCTACCACCCAAATTTTTGTTTAATTATGGTTGATGTCCTAACGATTGGTGCTTGAGTTGCATGCAACTTCTGAAAAAATAGCGCGAGAGAACCGGCTAAGGTGTCGTTAGCTTCCCATTTATGCCTGCTAGAAACTCAACACGATGACACTTGGTTTCTGTTAACCCACCACTATGATATCGGGGGTCTCTTTTAACCTACCACCCAAATTTTTGTTTAATTATGGTTGATTTCCTTACGATTCGTGCTTGAGTTGCATGCAACTTCTGAAAAAATAGCGCGAGAGATCCGCCTAAGGTGTTGTTAGCTTCCCATTTATGCCTGCTAGAAACTCACCTCGATGGCACTTGGTTTCTGTTAACCCACCACTATGATATCGGGGGCTCTGTTAACCTACCATCCAAATTTTTGTTTAATTATGGGTTGATTTCCTTACGATTGGTGCTTGAGTTGCATGCAACTTCTGAAAAAATAGCGCGAGAGATCCGGCTAAAGTGCCTGCTAGAAACTCACCACGAGGCCACTTGGTTTCTGTTAACCCACCACTATGATATCGGGGGTCTCTTTTAACCTACCACCCAAATTTTTGTTTAATTATGGTTGATTTCCTTACGATTGGTGCTTGAGTTGCATGCAACTTCTGAAAAAATAGCGCGAGAGATCCGCCTAAGATGTCGTTAGCTTCCCATTTATGCCTGCTAGAAACTCACCTCGATGGCACTTGGTTTCTGTTGACCCACCACTATGATATCGGGGGCTCTGTTAACCTACCACCCAAATTTTTGTTTAATTATGGTTGATTTCCTTACGATTGGTGCTTGAGTTGCATGCAACTTCTGAAAAAATAGCGCGAGAGATCCGGCTAAGGTGTCGTTAGCTTCCCCTGTATGCCTGCTAGAAACTCACCACGATGGCACTTGGTTTCGCTTAACCCACCACTGTGATATCGGAGGTCTCTGTTAACCTACCACCCAAATTTTTATTTAATTATGGTTTATTTCCTTACGATTGGTGCTTGAGTTGCATGCAACTTCTTGAAAAATAGCGCGAGAGATCCGGCTAAGGTGTCGTT